>JAUMHQ010000048.1:7858652-7871438 GCA_032361165.1 Enteromius paludinosus
ATTTCTATAAGAAGTAGGAAACGATGGTGTTTGAGACTCACAGTATGTTATGTCCATGTACTGAACTGTTATTATTATTCAACCATGCCAAGCTAAATTCAGTTTTCCATTCTATGGCACCTTTAATATATTCTCCATATGGGACTAAACAAATGAAATCAAATTGCTGCTCTTAAAAAAACAATTGATGCAAGATCACTATATATCACAAGTACATTTTAGCTAGCCAACTTAACCATTTCAAAGACTGTGTAGAAATATCTTGTTAAAATTATTATGGTTCACTTATCAAATTAGTTTGACCTGATTTATTTTTATTTTATTTATTATTATTATTATTATTTTTTTTTTTTTTTATGAAAAACACCCAGGAGTTACTAGAAAGAACAAATGTTAAAATGTAATTGATAAATCCTCATTTTATCCCAAAAAAGATCGGTCATGCTGAATCTCATGTTCTTCTGCATAATAAAAATCATTATTTTACTCTCTCACTATTAAAAGCATCTTTGTTTTTTTTTTCTTGCGCAAGACTTGCCGACAAGCCCATTAAGGAGTCCATTTGATCTCTTTACATCAAGCATGTCCTTTTCCTCACATGTAGTGTAACATCTCTGAGGTTGATGAGCTCCTTCTCTGAGCCACAGTGTCTGCTCTTTGCTGGGCTTGCCTTGGGATCAATACATCGTCAATTTATTCTCCTTTAGGTTGGGCAGATCTAGGGTCCCTTGTTTTCCGTGCAGCTCAGTGAGCAAGCACTGCTCTTGTGCTGTGATTCCCTGAGTGTTTCAGCATCCTCTCTCTCTCTCTCTCTCCCTCCCTTTGTCCCGTTAGCCACTAAATGCTAGGTTGCATGTAAAATGCTCATGAAACTATTATTTATGTTGACATATCATATTTACTTACACCCGCCAATTTCCTGCAGGAGAATGGATATTCTATTAAAGCCTTCTATTACATATGCATGAACGTGGTAACTGACATTATTACAGGCCACCAGTATTTTTGGTTGCCAGATTTGTCATTTATCAACAAAGAGAGTAAAGTTAAAGCTAAAAATAAAAATTTTTCCTTTTTATATCATATAATCAGAATGTTTTGCGATACATTTTTATGTGTCATATAAAATACTGTACAACATATTGTTAATTTAAAGCCTAGCTTCCAAGTTTGTATTACAAGTATTGTTGATATAACAAGGGTGGGTAGCAAATTTTCATTTTTAGGTGAACTACTCCTTTAAAGAAATAGTTATGGATAATGGTGACCATAAAGTATGCATGTTTGTAAAGTATGGATGCTTTAATGATAAAGCCTGCATTTAAAGGTGATACTGTTCATTAAACGGAATGCAAATGGAAAGGACAATTTCTCCTCTAGCAAAGGAACAGGAAAAAAGACAGGTCATTCACAGTTGGCCTTGAACTGTGATGATTTACATTTCACCTTTACTGAAGTATTAATGATGATGGTGTGGGATGATATAGTTAGTGCCGTGTGCTGTGCTGTGCTCTGCTCATCCATTTGCAGCGTGGACTCTCCCCACCCTGTCACTGCACTGTGTGGAGAATGCATGTAATGAATAATATACCAGAGGACTAACAGCGGGGTAATTACAGGATAATGAATGCACCTGCGTTTTGCCCACAGAGTCAGCACTAAAAAAAAAAAAAAAATACTGGCAGTATATTGCTGCTCTCCCCAAGAGTGCTTCCAGTCCATCACTGGCCAACACGCAGAGACTGAAGCCCCTCTAATGGTTCAGCTGAATGAAGTTTACAGAGTCATCTGAATTCAAGTGTTGAATATCAAAAAATGTTTGACCCACTTTATGGGTTACAAAGAGAGCGAGCTTTAGTTTCCTAAGAAGACTTACAATTGGCACAAACTGGATTTTATCACATATTGGAATATGGCTTCAACCACAAATTGTTATGTATTTTTTTTTTTTTTTTTTTGGCAAATCAACCAGTTTAATTATATTAAGCATGTCCTGGTTTTGCCAAGAAGCACACAAGCATGTGTCCCTAGGTCAACATACAGTGTTGACCCTGGGACAACTTTTTTAATGCAATATCTCTACCCATAAACCTAACCTTACCCATGAGTAATGCCAAACATCAGAGGAAATGATAGATGACTGACACTGATTTACAAGCACCAAACACTGATTGTAAGCCTAAACTTAAAAAAACTGTAAACTGATTCTTCAAATCTGATTGGTTAATCAAAATGTTGTCCCAGGGTCAACAAAGATGACATTTTGAACTGGGCAAAATCAGGTTAGCATTATATTAAACCATTACAGAGATGCATGAAGGGATCTGTAAAGATTCTCTCTGAACAACTTCTGTCTATTCCTCACACAAAGCTTTAAAAACCATGAAATAGAGTGCACAGGTAAAATTGACTACCTTTATGATGCCATGGTGGTACAAGAGCACCAACAAAACTTACAAAACATATTACTTCAAGTACAGTACACTGGGAGCCAATAAAAATCAAGTGTAAAAAGGATAATCTGGACTGAAGCTTGTATAGGTTTGTATAGGCATGTATAGGTTACAGAGTTTTGAGCGTGTATTTTATAAGCACACTTGAGCTTTAACTTCCAACAAAATGCATTTTGATTTCTCTTTGGTAATTAACATTGTTCTGAGATCACAGATTCACAGAAAAGGATTTGCCCTGGAGTATTACTGAGCTCAAGAGACCAAATTATTAAGAGGAATGACAGTTTGAAAGACACATCTGTCAAATTATTCTCCTGCTGAAGATTTGGAAAGAAAAAGACAGACATTTTGACAAGAGCACACTGATATAAACATACATCAACTGACATGTTTCAAAGGAATAAATCTGGGAGAACACTATAACACCATAAGTTTATGTTTTTTGTGACAACTGCCGAAAAGAAAGGGGAAAAAAGACCACTTTTGCCCTCTTTGTCTTTCTGGTGTGCCAGTATCAATATAATTTTTTGGAAGGGCCTGTCTGGAACCTATATGAAAGATATAATACAGCATATATTATTAATGAAAACTGATTTGTGAAACTTGTGAAATCATTCAAATTTTATTACTTATGAAGGGATGTGAGATATATGTCATAAGCTAGAAACTGAAATGAGCGAAACCAGAATTCTTTTCCATGATTATGTTTCTGTTAAAATACTGTAAGTTCCTGTGGCACTAACAATAGAGAAAGTACATAGGTGCATGACCTGATCAAAAATGCAATAGACTGTTCCTTTGATTAAAATCACCAGCCAAATGCATGCTTTCTTTATTATTATTTATTTATTTATGTGTTTATGCTTCTTCACAGTTCACAGTTGGTGCTTTTAAATCATTACCTAATTTTAATTACCAAAAATGTTCCCTACTTCTTTCTGACAACCAGGAACTAACATAATTTTCTGTTGACAGCATTCATCAAGCTCAACCGTTCAACCGTGCCACCAAAGGTATTGTAAGAAAAAATGATCAAATATTTTGTTGTTCATTAATCTGTGGGATAATACAATAATGTATTCATTAATAAAAACAAGCAACGTTTACGATTTTAGCCAGCGTCTACTGAGTGACAGCTTCATTTAGGTTAAAGCAGCCCTGTTATCCATTTTGACTTGTTTATTGTTCAGTTTGTGTTAGAATATAACAACATTTAACAAATTATTTGGTTCACTCTTCTGAAGTTCAAAAGGTTCGATATATTTTGAAGTTTAAGCATCTCCTATCACTGATTATTTACTGCCAAAGAAAACAAGGCTGCATTTTGTACGACTTGGTTTAAGACTTTATTTTGTACTCTATTCACTGAACAAGTCATTGCAGTATCTGTTATGTCTTTCAAGAAATTCAAGCTTTTATGTATAAGAGAGAGTGAGGGAGAGAAAGTTATATGATCTATGGAAATGATAAAAATCGACATGTAGATCTTTATTAAGGGAAAACCAAAGAACAATTCTTCTGCCAAAACACTGAGATTTAATCGGCTGTGAATTTTAACGACTCTGTGCAATTAAAGCTGTGACTTCTGAGAGAAAAAAAAAAAAAAAGTTCAGAATTAATGAATCCTGCTTGAGAAACAGAAAATTATTCAGCAGAAAAGAAAAATAATCCTCGGGTTTGCTTTGCTCGTTCGTTTCAGAGTCTGCAACTTCAAATAATACGTTTTGAAAAGAGCATGCTGGCAACATAGCTGTGTGCTGGAATAAAACTAACTAATGATACAACAGCAAACATGTCAGTTCATAGTGGCATGTGTAATAGCTTGTATTAGTTCTACAAAACGTCTGATTACTTGATGTTAAAAAGAAAGATGCTAAAGAAACAGATGGATTTACTTGTCAAACTATTAGCACTTAAAAAAAAAAAAAAGACTTAGAGGTTCAAGTGTTTTTAGATGATCCCCTTGGAGTCTATTAAATATTTATTTATTTTACTCTATAAATAATATTGTGAATTTTCTGCAGATATCTCCCTGACACTAATGAGCGATGATTTGAGTTTATACAATGCACATTTCTAAATGATGCCATATGGCATTAGCCTTCTTGTCGGATTTCCAAGCAACAAATTAGGCAAGCGATGACTTCCATCCAGCTTTTAGATGCTGTTGGAAAACACATGAATGAGAGGAGGAACAAAGACAGATCTGATGGCCACAGTATCAAAAAAGAGGATGGGAAGTTCTTTTAATTTTGTCAATAAACCGACCTCCATTTAAGCATAATGATGATCAATCATAAGTGATATGCTTCTTTTTCGAACAGCAGAGGACATGATGACATTGGTGACTGATATAATCAGATTTCAAAACCTGAGCTGCCTACGGGAGATATAGAGAGTGTTTTAAAGCATAGAAGCACTCTAGACACGAAGGCTGTGCCGAAAGCAGGCAAATTAATTATGCTGTCAATTATAGCATATATCCTTTCAAGGAGAAGGCAATCCCAAAATGCACTGCTTTGAAACAAAATATGACTGAAAAATGCATTTTTATCATGAATTTGAATTCATTTATTCATCAATGATACCTTTAAATAACCTGTTTTAAGTTAGGAGTAAAATATTACAATAGCTAGGATGCTATATTAGAAACAAGATATCTGTGTGCAGCGTGTGTATTATTGCGTATTAAGTTCTAGTATTTAAAGCAAACACAGACTCTCCAGGGAAAAGCAAAAAAGGTACAAAAGCTGTCACTGGGTTGATACCATTTCAAAAGGTGCTCATTTGTACATTTTAGGTGCTCATATATTGAAGGTAGCTATTCATATGCACCCATCAAGGGTAAATCATGTGTAAATGATTACCTTTTTCAGTATTTAAAACCATCCACCAAATGCACATTTCATTCACTCACTTATTTATGTATTGACTGACTGATTTACTTATTCATTCGTTGAAATTAATTAATCGATTTATTTATGCCTGTTCACAGTTCACAGTTGGTGTTTTTAAATCATTACCTAATTTTAATAACCAAAAATGTTGCCCATTTCTTTTTGACACCCAGGAACTAACGTAGTTTTTCTGTTGACAGCATTCATCAAGCTCAACCGCTCAACCCTGCAATCAAAGGTATTGTATGGGAAAAAAAACACAGCAAATAATTGTTGTGCATTAATCTACTGGAAAAATAATGATGCTATGTTCATCAATAAAAACAAAACAACATTTGGCCCCAAATTACCTAGCTCTACTGAGTGACAGCTTCATTTAGGCTAAATGCGGGTTATTATTCAGTTTTATTGTTCTTCTCATGCTTTTTCTAGAATATAAGACAAATAATTTGATTTAACCTCTTAAGGTACTAATACCTTTAGTGTGCACCCATAAAGTTGTGTAAAAGGTACTGCCCCAGTGACAGCTTTTGTAACTTTTTTTCTAAGAATGCAAGTTAACACAAATGCATGATCTGTTTTCATATCCAGTGTTATACAGTGAGAAAATGCATACAGTAGAATGTCCCATTGTGTCCAGTCACATTCTATCTGAAATAGAAAAAAATATGTTAGCACTGTAATAAAGTACTGGTACAGTAAAGGATGCTGTGAACCAGTGCGCTCTCTCTCTGTCTCTCTCTCTCCCTCCAATTTGTCTGTTAGGGGGCTTTGTTCTGACATTCATCTTTTTATCATACTTCAGATCTTACCACAGCCACTTTCTCTGTATCCTAGCAACTAGTACACTTCTTTTGGAAGTGAGAATGCCCTGACATAAGTGTCTAAACTATTCTTTATTTCACCTCCACCTTGAAAGCAGCTACCTAAAGGATGTTACTGGAGCAAATTAAGCCATAGGAGAGGTTTTTCATGTAAAAGTATAAGCTCTACATTCTTTAAACATTTAGAACGTAAGGCTTTTTGTTATGGATAATTTATTTAGCGAATTATTTAGCTTTCGATTGGAGGTGTCCTTGATGTTTATAACATGATTGAAAACATTAAATGTTAACTTAACCTATGTAATCCCAATTTATATATATATATATGTTTTAATCAAACATAAAAATATCCAAATAATGTGCCTCTTAGTAACTGATTAGTAACCCTTTGAAATAAAATAATAATAATAATAATAATAATGTGCATTTGCATTTAATGGTTGTATACTGAATTAACACATTTCTGCAGTGTCAAAATGTTATGCAACACATTCTAGGTTTATTATTATGCATAAAAAAACAAAAACCCTTATACAACACTGGCAAGAATACTGAAATAAAAGACAACAAATACACCCTTTTTTGTAACTTACATCATCACATTTTTATATTAGTGCTACTAGAAATACAACATTAATATTACGACATGTAGCATTTCAAATTTTAACTGATTGCAGTATTTTCCCATTGTAATATTTTAATGCAGTTTTCACTAAAAGCTGCAATTGGATTTATATTGTATACCTAAGTTCACTGTTATCCCACCAGACAGGCATACAGACAGGCGGAGGCATAAACAAGGGGCAACATGAGGATACAAAAGTTAAACACAGAGCACATGGACAGAAAAAATACACAGAGCACGCCTACGGTGTGTCATATGTGACAATTTGTACTAATCATGGGTGGGGCAGACGAAGGAGACGTCCTCCAGGACGAAGCAGACACCCTACAGGACGGAGCAGACGGCGGAGACGGCCACCTGGGGTAGCGCAGCCGGAGGAGACACCCTCCAGGGTGGCACGGACAACGGGGAAGCCCACCTGGGTATACCAGACAGTGACGATGCCCTCCTGGGCCAAACAGTCAGTGAAGACATCCTCCAGGGCGGAGCAGACAGTGGGGAAGCCCACCTGGGCATACCGGACAGTGATGATGCCCTCCTGGGCCGAACAGTCAGTGAAGACACCCTCCAGGGCGGAGCAGACGGCGGGGAAGCCCATGTGGGCATACCAGACACTGATGATGCCCTCCTGGGCAGAACAGTCAGCGGGAATTGGCGGACCCTCCGGGACAGTAGTGTCACATACGGGCTCAGGAGTCCAAACATGGCTCCGTTGGATCGGGCCATGGAACGTCTGAGTCGATGATGGACTCTGGAGGTTCGGGGTATGGTAATTCGGGGCTGAGCCCCATCAGTTGGAGCCGCAAATGCGGACCGAAGTCCGCGAAGATAGAACGCCATCTTCAGTGTGGTCAGTTGTTCTGTCACGTTCTGTGATATGAGCGTAGCGGCCGTCGATCACTTTTCAGCGGGCACAGAGACTCAGAGACAGAAGTTCTCAATAAAAGAACATTTAATGAAAGAACAGGAAAGCTGAACAAAGCATGTCACGAACCACACAAAATACATCCACGTCAACGTATACATTTACAATGACTGACAAAGATACAGGACATGGGGCATGGATTTATACACAGACTAATCAGAGACAATGGGGAACACCTGGACACACACGGCTGGCAGGGAGCGAACACTAATGAAGAGGCGGAGTCATAAACAAGGGGCAACATGAGGATACAAAAGGCAAACACAGAGCACATGGACAGAAAACATACACAGAACATGCCTACGGCGTGACATATGTGACAATTTGTACTAATCATGTGAAACTGCGCATATTCAATTGAGACCACTTATTTAATTATTTATATTTTCCATACCTGCAGGAAGTGCACCAAAACATCAGTCAGTAAGGTTTTTAGAGCTTTACAAATGAAAACCTTTTCCATGGTGACTGCTGTGACCGGTAGGAATAAATGGGTTAAGGTCTGTAAACACCACATAATGTACAGTTCAACTAAAAAAAAAAAACATAAAAGAACTTAATTTATTATTTACTGAGCAGGTGTATTTACCTTAAGCAACTTACATTTAAATGTAAATGTAATACTTTCATAGTCAGTAGGATGTCTGGGAATTGAACATGCCATTGCTGCTGTCATGTTTTAACAAAGAGTATTACTTTCTTTTTTGCAATTTTTTTTTGTTCAATGCCAGATTTTCATAATTGTTTGGAAGAGTAAGCATATCATAATTAATTGTTCAGCTTTCAAAAATAAAAATTTAAAAACATTTAAAAAACAGCTCTGAATAAACAATATTTCTGAATCTGTCTGAAAAATCTACATATAGAAACGTTTAAAAAAATTCATTTGAATATTGTTTTGCTTCATAAAAACATAATTAGGTGTGTTATGGAAAGTTATGGAAAATAATGCATTATGTTAATTTACATTACTTGTTGTCACATTGCTTATTTATTTTTAAAACAGAAAACAGTTATATTTTGGCAAATGTAAAGGGCCTTTCATACAAAAAGTAGAAAAAGTAAGTCCTGTAAATTTGTTCCTTTAAATTCAAAAGTAATGTGCTACTTTACTAGTTTTACAGTGACAAAAGTAGTCTGATTATGTAACTCAAATTACTTGTAATGCCTTACCCCCAACGCTATATACATAAAAGGATATACATATTATTATAATATTTTCCTTGACTCTCTTTATTCTCCACATATAGATCCACTAATCGTGTTTCCCCAATACATTTTAAATAAAATATAGTAATACATGTACAACATTTAGTTAACTCCTAAAAAAGAGAAAATTGTTTTAGCACACTGGTTACTGTTTTCATTATAAAATTCCAATTTGCTGTTAAGATTTATGTGAGAAGCCAGAAAGAGCAGCCCAAGAGGAAGACCCAGCAGGGCCTTTCGTTTGATAATCTCTGCCTTCTTGTTAGTTGATTGAAGCTTCCTGTGAAATCAGCGTGCTGTGCTGTGCTGAAGAGAGCCATGATGCAGTATCTAAAAGAACTGACCTTGTCTCAGCCAATCACTCACAGGTATTGAGTCAGGTTACAGGTGACAGCTGAGAAATGTTAGGGTGGATTAGGGAGGATAAATCATGGGGTACATTCTCTTCGTGCTGACCTCCCGAGAAAAGATGGACTTTTGACTCGCGGTGGGACTTCATCTAAGGCAGAGGAACATCTAAAACTACCTATTAGACAGAGAAGAGAAATTAGATCATGTCTTCATAACATCAAGTGTGTTTCATACAAGCAGTATATACATTTATAAAATATAATTGTACAATATTTATTAAATATTACACCCATACCAAAATCAAATGTGGGATAAAAAACGCATTTGCTGAAATAACCATAATGCTCTGAGCTCTTGTATGGAGTGTCATGACTCATGTTTTAACAGGGGCTCAAACTCAAGCGCTGCACATCACAAGTGCAATCTTGTCAGAAAAGAAAAGCATGTTGAGCCGGTTACGTGATGTAAACACCACAGTACATGAGGTCGTATTTATGTTTTGAGGTCATACCATAGCATTTATTAATCCGTAATCTGCCAATGTTATCATCATGCTTGTTGAAAGAGTTGTTGGGGTTTAGTGTTTCTTTTCAACAGCTGTGATTATTATGTGTAGATATACATATATTTATAGAGCTGTGCAGAAATAGGAAGAGACGTGTATTCCTAATGAGCCTCAAAAGATAACTTCAGGGTCAAGAGCTCTTTAAGTCTTATCATTTGCTGTGTTGTAGGTTTTTGGCTTTTTCTATTCCTTGTATTCTTCTCTCGCAGGGTGAAAAACTGTTTGTGATCTGGTCACTCAATGTTATAAACAAAATCCTATGAATTTTTCCACTGGACTGCATTCGGCAACTATTGTTTTTCTCCCCATATCCTCACTAACATCTCTCCCTTGGTCAAGAATTGACCACAATATAGCAGATGCACCATATATATATATATATATATTTTTTTTTTTTATATGTTCAGATGCCAGAAAGCATTCTCATTTATCCATCAACATTGGTAAATAGTGGGAAATAATGAGTTTGCTCTACCTCCGAAGTTACAGTACACACAATTACCGTTTTCCATTTGGCATGGTTTGCATGATTAAACATGCAAATATCAAGATACTGTTTGGACACAAAACACATGTTACACGTGACAAGTGTAAAGTGAGCCACACTTCTGCCAATTCTCCCTCAGCAGGTGTAGCGTATCACTCTGGTCTGCCAATGACCCTTGACAACCAATGCAAACAACCAATTATTCCATATTGCCAGATGTGGTGTTTCGGAGAGAAATGACTACCTTCTTGCCTTTCACAGCTGCTCATTCATGCGTGAGATCTGATATCTTTTAATATTATAAAAATGGCTCTGATGTGTTTGCAGCAACATCTAACACCCCCAATATTTTTACAGTGAGCGAGCGCAGAGAGGGCTCCCGGGTTTCTCATGTTTTGTATCTGCTTCAGCAAGACTCTTCTTTGCTAAAACATATCACGTATCAGCCTTTAGAACATTTGACGGCAACGTTAGCTGCTGTGTTTGTATTTGTTTGTCTGGGCCAAGTACACAAAGCAATAACTAGAGGTCTACACGTCACTGTATTTTACTAAAGCAGAGCCAGTCAGAATTTTAGTATGTGTCTACTGCAATATGCATAACATCCATATGTGGGAGAGATGGTTGTTTATATCCTTGAGCCTGCTTTTACGCTTCAAACTAAATTATTTATGAAATGATATTGTGCGAGTTTACTGTGATCATGTTGTAGTGAGAACCTGCATCTGAACACTGGAGAACTTACCATATATTATGGATGACGAAAAGAGCCATTGAAAATCGAGGAGAGAAAAAAATGTTCCTCTGATCCGCCGGCTTTAGTACATGCATATGTGGGGATGCTGAGGCTGCAGAGCTTCTATAATTAACAGAGAAGCAGCAAAGCTATTATTTTTGTCTAAGACATGTGCTTTGAAGCTAGAGATACCATGCGAATAGATGAAACAGCTGACTATTATTGTGCCACTACAGGGGAAAACAGTCTTTTTTTAGATAAGCAAAATGCTTATTCATGTGGCCAGCTCTAATCTTCATGGTCTGCCGATGGTTCTGAACAGCAAACACTTTCTGAAAACTATTTTCACGAGCCTGTTTTAACGGATGATCCTCAAGTGACCTTGCGTGGTTATCTGTGTGATTTTGCCTTCGTGGTGTAAATATAAAATCTGTTTCTATACAATCACAACTGAAAGGGTTGTTTAACTTAACTTTTTTAATTCAAATCAAATATTAAATAGAGATCTATGTGACAAAACAAGTGATGTGTTTATAGGTTAGATGTGTCTCAGGCAAGAGTTGCTCAGACTTCTAGTACTCTATTAACTATGCCACTCTGAAGCATCTAATGTCTTATTTCTTCTGTTCACCCCTGATGCCCAGTATGCTGTAGGTCTTGCAGAGAAGGCAGGCTGTAAATTCTCCAAAGGCAGTCCACTCCTGCCTAACATACTCAATTACAAAATATACATACATGGTTCTCTTTCAGTCAGACAGCTGCTGAATGGGAGCAATAGATTCTGTGGCCCTGTCCCAAATAAATGATGTGGATTCACGGCCCATGAAGTCTACAGTAGGACAGGATTTCTGAATTGTCATTTCATGTTAGTGGTTGTCAACGAGGAGGCTTCAAAAAACTTCAGAGGAAGCCTAAAGATGACTGAAGTGAATAAAAATAAGTCAAAAAGTAAAAAATGAAACACCCAAAGCTGCAGGTGGCATCATAACGAACAAAACGGACGGGCAATCAATGTTTTTGTGTTTTGTGTTTGTTTGTTTTTTGGATTGATTGAAAGGGAGTGAATGTTTGTACGTGTTTCTTCATCCCTTCCCTCACATTGATTTGAACTATACTGTATAGACCCCACAATCAGCCAAAGTCTAAGTAGCAACATGGGCAAAATCAAAGAGCTGTCAAAAGACACAAGAGACACAATTCTACACCTTCACAAATCTGGAAAAGGCTACGGGGCAGTTGCCAACAGCCTGGTGAAAAAAGAACAACTGTTGGAGCAATTGTCAGGAAATGAAAGAGGCTAATGATGACCGTCAATGTCCCTCGGACTGGGGGGTATCAGTGATGCTAAGAATGGTGAAGAATCAGCCCAGAACTACACAGGAGGAGCTGGTCAATGCCTTGAATAGAGCTGGGACCATCATTTCCAAGGTTACTATCAGTAATACACTAAGACATCATGGTTTAAAATACTGCATTGCACTGAAGGTTCCCCTGCTTAAGTCAGCCCATGAAGCCAGGGAACATCTGGATGATCCAGAGGAGTTATGGGAGAAAGTCTTGTGGTCAGATGAGACCAAAGTAGAACTTTTTGGTCTTAACTTCATTCGCCGTGTTTGGAGAAAGAAGAATGATGAGTGTCCTCCCAATAATACTATACCTACAGTGAAGCATGGGGCTGGAAGCATCATGCTCTGGGGGTGTTTTTCTGCACAGG
>JAUMHQ010000048.1:7889381-7899555 GCA_032361165.1 Enteromius paludinosus
CTCAAATGAAGGTGTAGAACCATCTCAAGGATGATCAGAAGAAATGGACAGCACCTGAGTTAAATATATGAGTGTCATAGTCTGAATATTTAGGACCATGTGATTTTCAGTTTTTCTTTTTTAATAAATCTGTAAAAATCTCAACAATTGTGTTTTTCTGTCAATATGGGGTGCTGTGTGTACATTAATGAGAAAAAAAAGAACTTAAATGATTTTAGCAAATGGCTGCAATATAACAAAGAGTAAAAATGTAAGGGAGTCTGAATACTTTCTGTACCCACTGTTTATTATAAATAGGCTTAAACATGTACTAAATTGCATATTCATCATCATAAATACAGATTAAAGTATAAAGCATATGCATTAAAGTACATTTTCATTTACCACAAATGCTTGTCTGTATATTCAACTATGCACTTGAATTATATTTTAAAGACAACAAAAGTAAGTAACTAAGTCCTAATTACTCTTAAAGTCAATAACAATATAAGTTCAATAACAATAAATTCAATTAAAATTAAATGTATACGTGTTTGTAAAAAGTCTTTTATTTCTGTAATAAGTACTGTTTGTAAGTATCTAAAAATGCACTTTTTTAACAGATTTTCTTATATGTGTGTTCTTCTGTTTAATGCATGATATGAATGTCATAGCACTCTTGTTAACATGTGGCATTTTATAAAAATTCATAGTTTTACATTTGAGCAGCCTATCCATCTGCATGATGTGGTTTCTTATTATAAGGCACAAAATAACAACAATCTACATTAGTTGATCATTCTTTTTGTATCACCTTTTAGAAAAGATAGCTGTCTGTCTATGACAACCAGATCCATGGAAATGACTGAACAAGCGTAGGTCCTCTATAGGATACAAAGACACCCAAGTGTGTTAACAACAAGACTGATCGCATCTTCGTGATTGGCTGATTGATCACGTTAGAACAAAAAGGATCAAACAGAGTCTCTCATGCACTGAGGCGAGTATCACAGTGCTGTAGTTTCTCCCAGGAGCAGAGACGACGCCTACAAACGCAATCATGAGGTAATTAAAGACACATCTTATTAACACGATGAAAATACAAATTACATTCAGAAGTGTGAAGCTGAAGTTCCTCACCAAAACCTGTTAATTAAAAAAACAGGAACTAATGACTTGTCACTGGCGCTCTGCTAGGCTCTACCTGAAAATATTACTGGATTTATTTTCAAACAGATTTAAATATTCTTGTCCCTGACCATGCTGCAGGCAGTATATATGCTATATTAAAGAGACGCATGGCCAATAACGTTACAGCATAAGTCACATCAGAGGGTACAATCAGAATATAACCAAACAACTCATTCTTTTATAGCACGGGAAGCATATAAACACATCATAATGATGCTTATTAGTAATAATAAATTCATAAAATATACTGTATACAAAAAGAAGAGAAAGAAAAGTATGTGGTATTAAAATAGTTAATTTAATACCAATGATACTCGTTTTAAAAAGCGGAGAAGTGTTAATAAAAAAAAAAAAGATGATAATTAAAACCAGTAATTAGTTTTTCTCTAATGAACCCTCAATCAACAATGAGAGAATAATATAAAACCTGTGTTGTAATATCGCCCATGTACTACCTCGGGTTCTCGCGGGGCAGGTTGCGTCGATGTATGAAATGCTAATGAACTATTTAATTCAGAGCCATCTAGAGGGACATGTAAGGAGGGATGAGGTATAAAAGGATTGGAAAAACCACTTAAAAGAAAATCAGAGTTCACACAGGGGAAAGAACCATGCTCAACATGAAACACTGACAACATGGTGGTCTACCTCTCAACAGGGGAAGAGTTGTGAAAAAGAGACAGAGCGAGAGAGAGAAAAAAAATTGTTGTAATAAAAAAAGGCATCTGTTAAATGACACTACTTATCATGAATGATAAGAGAAGCCGTTTAGTCCTGTTTGTCATTTGCTTTTGAATTAAACGGCATGTTGCAAATATCTTGTCCAGACAGATAATCTCCAAATAATGGGAACCTTGGAAGTAGGGCTGTCCATTTAATGTTTTAATTTATTATGATTAAGTATAATAATAAAACACATTTAGCTGTGCTACCTGACCTGCACCTAAATCCCATAATAAGGAATCCTGCAACTACCAAAAGACCAAAATTTGTCTGTTCTAGTTTGCCCTTGCTGGTAAATACCATAATGACATATTCTGAGCAAACACCTGTATTGTATCACACAAAATACAATATTTCTGAAAGTACATATTGCTAATATTTTATTATGGTAGGCAAAAATGTAAAAAAGTGTATCACTTTGGCCGATACCCTTTAAGGGTCAAATATGCACACTTTAGGTAATAATATGCACATTTTTTAGGGTAAAGAAGTTCTAAAAGTGTACCTTTTGCAAGTAAAAGTTGCTTGCCTAGGGATGGACTATGCACCATGTTTCTGAGAGCAGAAGATTTTTTTACTGCACTAGTCAAACTGCTGACTTGAATGTAAATGCTAGTGAATATCATGTTACAACCTCGACTAACAGGCAACAGAAAAAAACCTTTCATTGAAAAATTATTTAAAAGCTGAACACATATACATAAAACAAACAGTACTGACTTCTAAAGCCACTTTTGTAATATCTATCGATTGCTTTTGTCTTCGAATTCTGCTCATTTGGCAGCTTTTCTAAGCAACATTTATATGTGTGATTAACAACATGTCTCTATTTGATGAATGAAACCCAGTACATTTTCCTTAATCATTTTGGGGTGCTGTTTTTCTATATCACATTACATCTGATGTGAATTTCATAGCATTTTTTGTTTTCAACAACCATTTGTAAAGTGAGGAGGTCTTTTATTATCACTTAGTCACCTGAAAAAACTGCCATAAAGACATGATTTGAGCCAGGTTACAGCTGTGTTCAATTTCCAGCCAATTTCCACCTGTGAATTCATGCTTCTAAAGACTATTTATTATGTTTGATCTAATCCTGACTTCAAATTCATAACTGTGATCAGTGTGACAGAAGAAAGTGCAAACATGAGCCAGATATTTTCTGCTACATCTGTGGGTGTTTAACTACATCCTAACAGTAACAGAAAATTACAGATTTTGTAGGGGGGAAAACGAAGCTGAGAAATAATAATAATAAAAACTGTTTTATAATAATAAAAAAAGTTTTCCATACTCTTTATTAACTCTGCATCACCTAATTAGGTACCAGTAGGCCTTTATTTAAATTTGATTGATTTGATTCTATTTTTTTATATATAATCTAAACAATTCATAATTCAAAATACAGTACTTATAGCACAAAACATCATAACAGAGGCTGAAAATAGCATCAAGTTCATAACCCTGTTAGCAGCACAAGTAGTTTGCTTTGACTGCGCTGACTGTCCATCACAGTCCTGGTCTATTTCAAAAGACTGACAACACAAGCTCTCTTAAAATTAATTATTTCTTTAGTTTTGACCAAATATCATCTAAGCCCATGGGAAAGCGTTGCACGGGCTTTGTGTAGCAGAGGAAGCTCAATACGTACTGTCCTGGAAGCAATTTTGCAGTGCTAATAGAATTCAATAGCATGTTTAGAGCCTGCACTTTCATTTGCATCGATCCCTTTTTCATTATGATTTAGTCCCTCCACAAAGAAACCAATCAGCTGTGTCTAAGTTGAACTGCCCTTAGTTTACAGTGAGAGCAGAGGCCAAAGGTAATTAAGTGATTCTGATAGGAAATTAACACTTTGTGCCCCTCAACGAGGATAATCTATTCCTGTGTGGCAAGATTAAGCAAAGGAGATGAAGAAACAAACTCAATCACGATGCCATACACACATATTGACACATATTGACTTCATGGAGGTGGGCATTAATAATCAGAGTCCACTGCATATAACAAGCAGCGGTGTTTTCACACTCACACCTGATTCTTCAATCCAGATGATTAGGCCATATTCACTTTGCATTAACAAATATAAATAAATATATATATATATATATACACTTTTCATAAAAATCGTTGGACTGGCAGACTTGACTTCTCTGTTTTCAATTTTAAAAGGCTTTTTTAAAGACTGTTGGTATGCATGGTACTGTATTTTTTCATTTTCATTTACTGTTTAGCAATGACACATTTAATTTATCAAAAGTGACAGTAAAGAACCGGGGAACAAAATAAATGGTTCACAGTTTTCACAAAAGGTCTAAAGAAAAAAAGCACCAAAATCAGCATATTAGTATCCTCCAAATTAATAGTTTTAAAAATACTGTCTGAAAGACAGACAGAGAGACAGATAGATAGACAGATAGAAAGAGACAGGATGGATGGATGGAAGGATAGATGGATGGACAGAGATGGATAGATAGAGAAATAGAGAATTTTGAATTTTAAAAATTTGTTTTATTTCCATAAGTCACACTTTGTTAATACACGTGTTAGAACAATTCCAACGTTATATTATACCACATCACATAAGAACCAAAGAAGAAAAAAGTAAATTACATCAAATTTGAATAGAATGGTACACTTCTTATTGAAAAACTCACTGTCACTCTCTGAATCGATCTGATTGGAAAAATCTTCATGACCTACTTTCTTAACCTGCCGAGAATCATTTACTTTGTCTGACTTCTTCCTTTTCAGTGACACCTTAAACACTGTTAGTTCTACACTACACAGTTTCATTAGGCCTACCGTCACCCTCCCCAACATCCCCCCTATCAATTTCCAAAACTTTTTATCCTTGACTCACCTTTAACATATTTTGCACTTTGGGTTTCCTCCTCCACTAATTATGTTTAGTTAATTAATTTACAAGTCATTTACAAGTTGTGATATGTTGAAAAGCACAAAATGTTTTTTTTTTTTTTTTATTTACTGTAATAAAGTGTGTAAACCCTTTGTCTCATTAGGACAGACGATATGTTGGGTAAAGATGGTAAACACATTGAGTATTTTAGCACTGTGCACCTCGTGTGAACTTCAGTTGAGGGTAAAACTAGTTCACATTATCAGTAGATCCCACATACTCAACACAATCATCTGTCCTAATGAGACAAATGGTTTAAACACCTTATTAAATAAAAAAATAAAAAAATAAATTTGTGCTTTTCAACATATCAAAACTTGTAAATGACTTGTAAATTAATTAACTAAACATAATAATCACTTACTAATCATTTGTGAATGTTTTGTAGATTAACATTTCATCATTAACTAATCACTTATAAATGACTTATAACCATCCCCTATTCTAAAGTGTTACCAATGTTTTGTTTTTTTTTAAAGATAGAAAAAGGAAAAAACTTGCAAAAGAGTCGACACTCACGCTCAATCACACAAACGCCCCACTCACTCCCAGCATGCTTTGCGAGAGAGACAGACAGATAAGACAGAGAAATGAACAGATGGTTGGACAGACAGATAGATAGACAGATACAGGATAGGTGGATGGATGGATGGACAGACAGTTATAGAGATTATATAGACAGATATAGACATCTTGCATAGAAATCTTGCAAAATGCGATGTGCCTTGCGAAATGCGACTGGTCTCACAAAACTAGGTATGATACAGCACAACAAATTAGAAAATGCTGCCGCTTTTATAGGCTTATTAGGGCCTGTGTACACTTTACTTTCCACGTTCCGTTCCATCTCACGCACAGCCGCATCCGCACAGCTTTCACATGCGCAATGCCACTTACTTGACTTGCAGTCTTTCAGCATTCTTCTCGAACATACTCTGTTGTACACGATATTGAACAATTCCCTGCATGTGGACAGGGTGCGCGGGTGTCCGCAAGCCCCCCTGATGACATTTACTGTAGATACGTTTGTTTTGGTATTCGGCCTGCTTTTTGGAAAAATCACTTACCCTACTTTTTAAGGAATATTTATGTTATTTGTTTTTATTAATTTATACTGTTTATTCTTTTGTGTAATTACTTGCCTGTGAGTTTGTGGCAAAATATTTTGCAGTGCTCACATGTTGTTTATTACTGCATTTAATTAATTAAAATAGTTTAATTTCAAAAGGTTAAATTCTAAAATTCACCTACATTTTTGGAATGTTTTTGTCGAGTAAAACACTATTTTTCCCAATATATTTTATCATTGAGGATTTATTTTTAAAAAGTCTTAAAATCTTGTCTAGTCTCGTTCTCGTGAACCCAGTGTCTTGTCTAGTCTTGTCTCGTAGGATAAGTGGCTCGTCACACACCTTATAGATAGATATACAGACAGACAGACAGACAGACAGACAGACAGATAGATAGATAGATAGATAGATAGATAGATAGATAGATAGATAGACAGACAGACAGACAGACAGACAGACAGACAGACAGACAGACAGATGGTAGAAAGTAGATAGAGACATAGAGAGATAGATAGACAGACATAGTCGTTCTGCCTGCACTAAGTAAAGCATTCATTACCTACTGCAGTTAATTTTGTAGGATGGTTTTCTGCACAGTATTAGTAATTTATGCTCCTGCTTTTCCCCAGCGCACAATGTGATGTATTTTCCTGTAATCAGGCTTCCATTGTAACAATGTGCTTATGCATCAAAGAGCATGTAGGCGGTTCATAAAAACCCAGAGAGTTAGTTCCTGTCATTAAATTGGATTTCATCCATTGCGGAAAAAAATTCAAAAAAAGCTATCTAAACATTGAGTACCACAAGCTAATTGCCCCTTTAATGCATGACACAAAAGATTCCCTGCTGCATGTCCAGGCCTAATGGACCGGATTTGCTGGGATACAGTAACTCCAGTGTTGCTTTTTGTTAGCCTCTTGCTGAAGTAAATAGCGCCGTTTGAGCTCTATCATCCTTTGCAATCTAACAAACAGCCCTTAGGATCCAAAGATAAGCATTAATATGCGAAAATCTTACAAAAAAAATCAAGTTAAGTGACAGAATTTGCATTTAAGCGAATCGGGTTGTCGGGTTGACTTGAAAAATATCAGGTTTGTTTGAAATGTACGTGCGGTGCCCTTCTCTTCCAGCCCAATCTCTGCATAGATGGCAACTAGTGAAAGATCTGACCTAAAATACCTCTGAGGCACAAAACAAGTTGAAACGGTTCCTCACTCTGATTGATAGAACAAGCTGTGATTTCCCCTGAGTTCTAGATGGACGGAGATGATAGCGCTATCCACAATCAATCTGGATGTGTGACTCTGGCCTTCAAGAATGACTACAGATAGCTGGACGCTGCTGGACATACTCTCTGCTCTTCCATGGAAACACGTATCAAGGGTATTTTAAAACAGACACCACGGCTGACATGTTTGACAATGATCACCAGTAAGACTAGAAAGTCCATTGTTTGACCACAAATACTATATATATATATATATATATATATATATATATATAAAACAGATGTGTGATTTGATAGCCTGAAAGGCACACTATTTTACTATTATTATACTATTATACTATTATTATCTTTTATTTAAGTAAAAGATATTAACAAAAATAGAGCACTATTTTATGACTAAATACATGCAAATGTAAAGTACTTGATTATGAATTTAAATGTGTGATGTTCAATATAATTAAGTAAATATATTTCCAACCTACTAAAATGAACTAATACATTTAAATAATTATATAATATATTTTTTACTAAAGTACACAACATCCAAGTTTCAACATAAAGTAGTTTACCATTAAAGCTTGACAGTACATTCACTTTATATATATATATATATATATATATATAAACACACTTACTTTTTTCAGTAACAAAAACTCTTAAAACGTAAAAAGCCAACATAAATAAAGTCATTGTGTTGAAAATGATGGCAGAGAGCCATTACTGGTATCACTATTATATCCTACCATTAACAGTCTGCTAGTTGCATTAACTGCGAGCGGTTGAAAACGTTCAGTGTGTGAAGTTATCTGTGCTCAGCTGGAAAAACACCAAAAAGGAATCACTAATCTTCTGCAGAAGCCTTGGGATTTCAGACGTGAAATGGGAAAACGTTATCTGGATGAAATACTATGACTTGCTATTCTTTAAGCAACTAATCCACTCTAACTATCCAAGTGTTAACTTGCTATAGCAACTTTGACAATGACTAGCGCTTTGCTGCGCATCCATGTTTAACATACAATTATACAACATTTCCAAAATGTGCCTCAAAAGGAAATGTGTGAGCTTCATAAAATAAACAACGGACGTTTGTATTTGTTAGGGTTATCTTGAGAAGTGGCTCAGGTCAATCTTAGCACTATAATGAGATCTTCCGGCATTTGTAACAGCATGGGTAATTGAACCAGTCTCCCTTTAATTGAATTAGAGTCACAGAGGGAAAACACCTGACCTATAAAACATCACACTTTCAGGATAATTCAAATGTATCCGTGCAGCATGCAATCCTTTTTCCTTCCACTATAATTATGCCGGCTGACAAGAAGCTATTAAATGCTATGTGTGATAAGATTTTTCTGCCCATTGATTGTCAACATTGCTGCCTCACCAGAATTGCTGCATAAATATTTCTACATGTTTGCAACAGGCAACCTATATATTTAACCCCACTGTCACTTACAAGGATTCTGAATTATCTATGTCTATATTATCAACACGGCCTAGAATCAGTGCACTGTGGGTAAAACAGGCATGGATTCATGATTTTCCTTGTGGTTTTGTGAACTACATTTAACCTCACTGCAACAAGAAAGACACCTACTCCAGAGGAAAAAAACAAAACAAAAAACATAAACATCAATAACAAAGCAAACGTTCACCAAAGGTATTAAAGTAGCGAGGCAAGCAAGCACTAAATGTATTGTTCTTGTGAAATATGTGCTACAACAAAAAAGTAAAGCAAAGACTCACGAGCGACTATCCTGCCGGTGCATGCACACGGCACAAAGTTTAAGACCATTTCACGCTTTGAAAGCCTTCCAAAATATCTCTCACTGGTAAAACATCTACTTTGCCTGCTACAAATGTTTCTTTCTTTTTTTTTCTTCAGAATGCACAGCTATTTTTCCCATGGCTGTCAATGGAGGTGGATATTTTTGTACGCATGATTGCATAGTTATGGCAAATACTATTCGAGTGTGACTGAACCACGCTAACCAGTCGAACACTTGCCTGCATTTCATTGTTCTACCATTATATCACTTTAAAGAACACAGCTTGCATGCTTAAGATGATAAAATAAATATTTTTTTTTATCAAAAAAGGAAAAGTGCACCTAAACATTTTTTGTTTCTTACACATTTGCAGCTTTTCACTTCACAAGATGGTAACTGTTTGGACACCCATTCACTTCAGAGGGATCCAGTGGTGAGCAAGTGATTTAAAGGCACAATATGTAAGAGAGCGGAGTCTCTGTCCAGGCCAAGGTTTTCTCCCCAATTTTGAAACGCCACACCTATATTTGTTCTTGCTTTATTTCATTGACTGTTCCATTATCTTCTTGTGTCGGTTTGTATACATCTGCGTTTTTTTGGGATTACGGAGAGTGTAATCATGATCCATGATCTGGAAATGCACTGTAAATAACTACCACTTCTGCATTTGTCCAAGCGTGTTGCCGTAGTATACATAAGAGGAAACGTCTAGGTTACTATCGTAACCGTTACATATGCGATCTCGCATGAGAGACCAATCGTCTTCGAGTCTTTTGGAAAAGGCCAATATGAATATTGGCATGCAATAATCACAGCCAGGTGCATCTCATCACAGCGTGAGTATAAGAGAGCACGGCAGGATTGCACATGCAGGTTTTCGCTGAGGAGCCGAGTTAGCGTCAGCGCGACCCGGGGTCGTGGCAGAAAGATGTAACATGGTGAAGGAAGTGGTGAAGGAAGTCCAGAGGAGCCCAGTCCAGACTGACTCCGCTCTGAGTCCTGACTGAGGGGCAGGAGGATAAGTTTGCCTTGGCATCGGGGAACTTTGAAGGGCACAGCAGCAATCCAACACCAGCCTACCTTCCCGCTACCTGCTTGTCTGATTTAAGACACGGGAAGAAACAGCCTCTTCGCGGAGGTCATAGAACCTGGCGAAGGTGTTTGATGTCGCCCAGACCACAGCTCTACAGATATCTGCTAATGAGGCACCGTGTACCAGCGCAGAGGTGGAGGCAACACTCCTTGTTGAGTGAGCTCTCAGACCTAGGGGGCACGGCTCTCCCTGGTATAA
>JAUMHQ010000048.1:7899655-7910184 GCA_032361165.1 Enteromius paludinosus
CCAGAGGGATGGAAATTTGCTCTTTCTGTGACTTTGTGGGTACCGTCAGCCCGAAGGCCAATGGCAGCTGAGTGCACTGATGTTGCTTCCGGCCCTCCACCGGGGAAAGGGGGACTGATGTCTCTGTTGAAATTACTGAAAAAAAGTGAAACATGCCACCACTCCGTTCTCATATCAGTTTTACAGTTTAATATAAAATGCACAAATTTGACCTGACTGTACACTGTCAAAGAAGCGGATGAACTCAGGAGTATAATCAATCAACAAAAGTTTATTCAACAAAAGTTCTTTGCAGATCGCGGGAAAAAGGTAAACGAACGAAAATAGTCCAATCCAACAAAAGAGTACACAAACTGAAAGCCACTTGTCTTTCTTGACAGCGTTGTTAGAGCACCCAACAGCGATGATGACACACACACACACCACATGTACGATCCAGAAAGACTTGTAGAGAGAATCACAGAGGTCGAGGATCCAACTGGAGAAGGAGAGGAAAACCACAGGTAAGTACTTTCACAGAGGAAACACTGGGAGTCAGTCCACTTAAGAAAAGACAAGCTCGGACAATAGGTGCACTAGTGACTGTGGCTTATAAAGGGTGTGATGATGGGAGTCAGGTGTACAAAGCAGGTGTGTCAAATTAGTACTCAGGTGAGGGTGCACGCTGTGTGTCTGTGAGGGTGGAGCCTGGTGTGGATGTAACACACACATACTTTGTCCATGTTTTTCAGATTAGTCAGAGGATACTAATGCACCATTACTGGCACGGATTATGGCCTGCATCCAGAACACAGCTCGGACAGGGTCATTTTAGGGCATTTACACTTTTGTTCTTGAGCCACTCTATTATTCATTTAGCCTTGTATTAAAACATGAGCCCTCCTGACAGGGATAAGGGAACTCTCAATCTCCATGGACCAGTCTGCAATGGTGTGGTGCTAGAAAGTGCAAGGCCCGTTGAAAGACATGACAGATACGATTAGCAAATGAAGCTGTACAGACAGTTTGACACAATACAAATACAGGCTCTTTCAATCGTAAACTTACAGTGCTTCACCCCTTTTACTGTTTGTACTTCTCTTATACTTTGTGCTGGAAGATGAGTATGTCAAACAGTAAGCTTTCTATTGAGGAAGAAAATACTTTTATTCTCTGTTGTGTTCAGTGCAGGGAAAAAGAGAAGAGTGGTTTGTGAGACTGTGTGTGTATATGGGAGCAGGGAAGACAGTAGAAGCGCTTTTCTATTTTCCAGACAAAGAAAAAGAATAAATTTGGTACACATCATGTATTCTATTTGCTCAAAATATAAATTCTGAATTTTCACCTTGCAACTTAAGATTGTGCCTGTCATTTGTCCCTGAGCTCTGCCCTGATCATATTTTGGGCATCTGTGATTTTGTTTTGTATTTTGTCTGTATAAAAGCCATGAACCCTCAACATTTTCAATTGTACGTCAAAAGAATTGATGCACACATATATTAAATCACATTTCCCTAATGAGGTAATGCACGTTCCTGCTAAAAATACTTCTTAAAGCAGGCTAAGTAGGTCTATTGGTTTCCCTGCTTGTTCAGACTGTTCTAAAAGCTGTTTTTTCTTATGGCTGGGAAACCAGCTATGAAGAGCAAATCAGCCTTTATCTTTTTAAGTCAAATCACGTATCTCATAGTATTGAGAAATGAAACAATTCAGAGGATTCTTACAACAAATGTCAAGCTAATCTTTGCATTGCTACAAAGTCAAATAACAGAAGGTAAAACCAAAGGTACAAACACAAACTTTTCAACACTACTGCATGCTATAACTGGATTACTCATCTCTATTATGAATTATAGCTGATATATTTTGCTAATTGTACCTAATTGTACAATTATTATTTATGGCATTTGCTATTTACTAATAAACTGAGGTGCTGCAAGTGATTTCTTTCTTTGTTTCAAATGATGAAGAACAGGCTACTATTGTGCATATAATTTGCGCAGTAGTTAAAATATAGCTATGAAAACAGCTCAAGGCCAAACATGTTTTTTGCAATACACCAAAACTTATGCAAACGTTTGTTTTTTTTAATGATGACATCATGAAGCACACCACTTTATCAGTAAAAGGCCAGTTGGATGGAAACAGGCTGGAGACAGCAACCTTTTTGAAGAAAAAAAAAAAACAGCATAAAAACTGGATGGAAAATAGGCTGATGTTGTGTAGGCTATGCTAACTTTGTAACTCTTTGTAAGTTTTTGTGGTTAATGCCATTTTTTTCCCTTACATTACTATACTTTCAGTAGTTTTGAAACCAGTACTTTTACACTTTTACTTGAGTAAAAACTGGAGATGATACCTCAACTTCTACAGAAGTCTTTTTAAACCGTAGTATCTATCTAGTATGAATGTGAATACTTTTGACACCACTGATCTTAACTTAGTTTTTATTTTTTATAATGTATAGGCTAATAACGAAATAAAAGGCAAATTACTTTTATGAAATTTCACAACACACTTACAAGTGCATTTCATATAATATCACAACCTCAACTGTACCCTTGCAGGAATCTTTATGCGCCATATAAATGTAGGAAACATAGGAATACACAGAAAAAATACATTTAGTGCAGCTAGTGCTAAAAGAATAGTATGCAATAAAGTGCAACATTCACAAATAAACAGCATCAAATATTGATATTCTTCTGCTCAATCATAGACCATGTCATATAAGGATATAATCACGGTCTCTTGAGTGAGCCTGTGTGAGAACGGCATGACTGTATCGCTAACATCAATGTGTAGCGCCATTGGCAAAACTGTACCCCTGAGCAATTTGTGACATATCTGATGACCAGCCAGTGAAAGCAGCTTAGCACATCCACACGAGCCACAGCGCAGACTTTAGCTGATGTACTTTTAATCTAATTACACACAAGCGTCTTCCAATAATAAAGTTGGGGTGTTTATCAAAGTGGATGATTTGAAAAATGACTATGGGCAGAGTCTGACATACATGCATTTCAAATGCAAAAATAAGCTGCCTGGCGAATGTTGGCAAAACCGCACTGTCAACAGTGTACACAACACACCTCACAGCTCTCCATGACCCCCATTATTTATGGTGACAGGCCAAATTGATTGTGGTTGAAAGATCCTAAGCAGAATAAAATGAGCTTCTCTCTTATTGCCTTTCAGGTAACTCTCCGCTCGTCGCTTTCGCTCCCGGGAAACGATGCTCGACCCTGGGTTCGTGACAACAGTTGTTTTCCTCAACCTTGCAGGATGCTCTAATGCCTTTTTGTATTTTCAGTCATGTGAAAATCCACCAGATCAAACATCAAGCCCCCGTCTGTACCGCTTTCTTGTGTTCTTGTCATTCCACTGCTGTATTCCCTTTGCCAGTGTTAAAGTCTGCTTTGTTAACTTTATTAAAGCGAGCGTTGTCTAGTGTGTTTGCCATCACGCATTACGTGACCGAGCCAGCATACATCTGTATTGTGCTTACGGAGCAGAAAGGATACCATTTTCAAGACAATGACAGAGGGTTAAGCGTTTTATACAACGTCTTGTAGCATAAAACAGAAAAAAAACAGCCTCACAACCCTTGACATATGATATTGTGAGCAATGCGTCTCTAACAGCATTATGCAACCGCCGGTTTTTCCATTACGCCAGCAGTGGCTATTTGTTTCAATGAAAATACTAGATAGAGAGGGCCAGAGAAAATGACTGCTTGATCAGACTCCGTATCCATAGAGGGCCTGGACAAATTTGCATAATAGAGAAAGGGTGAGGAAAGAGGTTAAGGCCATCTTAGATACTTCAGCAATCGCAGCAGCTACATGCAGAGCTCTGGATCCAGCTAATCAAATACAAACATACCCAGAAAGCCAGTCTAGCAGACAACTGTCTCAAAATCTGCTTAACCTCACGTGGTGGGAGGGGGAAGACTGCTGCCTTTCAATCATGCGTGTTCAGCAAATAGGAAGGGAAAATGAATCTGCTGATTTAAATTGATGAAAATACACGCAAACAGGGTTTCATTTTGTTTCTGATTGCTTTGCATCAGGTATCGCTGATTGCCCTGAGAGATCTGGGGAATGGTGTGGGACTGACGTGGCCTCCATCCTCCAGTGGAGGCTGTGTTACCCTCGACGCCGACCCGTTTAACAAGGCCTTCACTCAAGCCTGAGCGAGCCATCACCACACTCCCCCAACACTCCTACAATAAGGTCAAGGATATTTGACACCTCTTCTTCAGCCGGGCACACAGGAATTCCTGCTGTTCAGTGTGAGACAGTCTGATTCACGCTGAGTTACAAGGACAGATCATTCAAGATAGAAATTCAAGCATCAAGTACTGTATTTATCTGATTGTTTTCTTCTTTGAAACACAAAAGGAGATATTTAGGAGAATGTCCAAGCTGCTCTTTTCCATTTAGTGAAAATGGATGGGGACTGAAAAAAGAAAATTAAAAATATTTGGAAGAATATTCATAGTCAAACAATTTTTTTTTTTTTTTCATACTATCGAAGTCAGTGCGCACCAAAATATTTTCTCAACATAAGAAAGAAACTCTTAATGGTTAGTAAATGATGCCAATTTTCATAATGTGATGTTTTCAGATACATGTTGACTGCAAACAGAGAGACAGATAAACGTTATTTTAGTCTTTCTACTACACAATTTCACATTTAATTTAGCATAACTTGCCATTTCTTTGTAATTATTTGTAAAAGTATTAGCAGTTTCTAATTGAAAACCATTTCTACATGTTTTATTATTAGTATTATTATTTATTTATTTTATATATATTTCTTTTTTGGTATACCTGACTGTTTTTGACACACTTAAGTAGACAGGAAATATTTTTATATGCAATTTAATATAGATAAAGTGCACTGTCATTTTTACTGACAAGCATTTACGGGCAAAACAAAGTATAATGTAATTTAAGGCAAAATATTCATGTTGTGCATTTAGATACTTGTATTTAAAATTATAGTCACTTTAAAAGTAAAATTTAATACCAATTGCATGTGCGTGGTGCTGCTGATGTAGAACCCAGATACACTGCACCTTGTTTACAAGAAGAGTAATGCACACACACGTGTCATGGTACTAATTAACATACACCGAAGACTGGCATGGAAGAGAAGGAATTGTTAAATACAGTTGTTATTTTTGTTTTCTTTGCACATAAAAAGTATTCTGAGACATGGACCATTTTAACAATGTCTAAACTACCTTTCAAAGGTCTTACAGGTTTGGAAAGACTTTTTATTTTGGGTTGAATTATCGCTTTAAATGTGTTAAGAACGGGAGCCATAAACGTTATTTAAGATTTATTCTCTTATTTATTTTATTATTTATTTTTTTTTCTTCAAGTGGACATTAAATACAGCAGCACACCTCTTTTCCGTAATGCCAGTCTTGTTTACAATTCCATTTTACTGCATGTAAAAGAGCAGCTTAGATACTCTAAATATCTCCTCTTATTTTGCTTAAATTTCCCTTTAAACCTATTTGGCACCACTTCAAAATACATCCCCTAATTAGCTAGTTATTTCAAGACTATGTATATATTTAAAAAATACTATCTTATATCCTTCTCCTACTGGACTGGACCAATAAAACATGATTTATTTAGTAATTAAATATTTACTCCTATATTTCTAAACTAATTACTTATTCTAGGATATGATAAATTAAAGACATACATGAGCCTAATTAGCATACTTATTAAGATCCTTGGTGTGAGTCACCTGATATGCCTTCATCGGGTATTTAAACGTCCACAGTCGGCGCTGCTCATGACTGATATGTGTAGCTGTTTATGTACAATGCTTTGCAGCAGAGTTAGTGATTACACTGATGAGATGCATTGCTGTTGTCAAATTGTTAACTCACACTTGCAGAGTGTCGGTTTGGCTCTTTGTGCGGTCCATTAATAAGATTAATAATTCATTAAATACAATCGCTGTTTGTGTTTCATGAGACAAAATTGAATGATTAATGAGACATCAAGGTATGAGGCATTATATTTGGAGATTAATAATAGAACACCTGAAATATTGTATTACCACGCATCACTTCTCGAAGGAAAAAGCACTTATCTAGCAACAGGTCAAATGGAAAAAGTAGTCGGTTGGTCTTACAACAGCTTATTAGATATATTTACTCATTTTTACGGTTTATGCATATAAACATGTACCAAAATGTGCATCAGATGTTGTTTTGGGGTCCATTTGGTAGCATCTTTTTCACTAAAAATACTAAAATACTAAGTTGGCTGTTGTTAAAAATGACATCATTCAGCAAACAACTGGATAATTATTCAAAACTGACAAGTTTATTTCTGACAAATTTACATAGTTTCAGCAAAAAAGCACTTCTCATTATCAGATTTGCTTTTGTAGGTAGCAGATTTAACATAAGGATAGCACATCTGAATGGGTGAAAACAATGAAAAATGTGTCAGCCACGAAAGCATGAAGAGATTTCCCCAAAGTGTTAAACTCAGTATCACTGCACCTGAAATAGCTGTATTCATCATTCCAATTCAAAGTAAAGAAAGTATTTCAGAAAAGTGTACCGAATGCAACAATTACAAGAAGATTTTATAATAACTAACAATGCCAGTGCCATCAAATGCATACCTTGAACGCATGGATAAAAGCCTCTGTCAAGTGAATAAATGTACAGTAAGTGTGCTTTTAGTGTGTTTGGACTGTTTCTCTAATGCAGTGATTCTCACCCGGTGGGTCGCAGGTCTGTTCTGACAGGTCACACACAGCAAAATACAATGCTAAAACGCAAAGAATTATATGCAAATAACCACATAATTATGTATGGATTGTTTAACAACTAAAAAACTAATCCTAAAACAAAATAATACTTTGAATATCTTTTGCTGTTGACATCAAATGCTGATGCAAATACTTCTGCCACTTTATTGTTTGTTCCCAACAATAAACATGGTTTGTGATGTTAAACAATGAGAGAATGAACATACTGTAAGTTTCAGTTTTGAAAAACTAATAACCAAAAATTCAATGCAAATTTCTATGAGGTAAAAGTGCATGCTATTTATAGTGCACATAACTATACTCTGTTAATTTATTGTGCAGGGCTTAGTCAGAAGTTTGGGAGAGGAGGCTAATTTAATGTAGTAATTATTATAACAATAACTAATTTTATTTAAATCTATGCAATTAGGTTACTCAGAAAACATGGATTTAGGAAAAGCACGAAGCGCATGTTCCAGCCATCCAATCTCACTCACGGCGTAAATCCATCTACATTTTATGTTGATTCAAGTGAACTAGCTATTGTCATTTCTAAGGTGTGAGAGGTAATTACTATGGTGTGAGATCCGTCACATGTTGTTTGTGCATCATACATTTTATACCTACAGTTCAAGAAGCTACATGATTGGATTATACTCTCATGCATGAATTATTAAATCACAAAGTAAACAGTGGACACGGAGGAGTTATACAATACATGTAAGCTACAGTTGCCACCCTGCATTCGGGGGTGTAATGGAATGTGAGCCAGTGTTGTTCAGTATATGCAAGGGACCACTACTATAATCTTTATAAAATACTTATAAATAAGTTATCCCTCCACAAGCAAAAAAAAAAAAAATTGTATCAGATTCTAGATTGTCTCAGTATAGGGTGTTCTCTCACATACATCTGCATATATCCTTATTGTGTCTGTACTATATATCCCTATTTCTCATTATTCTCCCGCATTAAAGTTAAAAGTGTGGAATATATTTCATTAGTTTCAATTGTCTGCAGTTTATGATTTTGCAGTAGTTGGAAAGATTCTTTTATGTGCCAGTAGGTGGCAACAAGTGAATGCCTTTGAAGCACTGAACATGTACTGATTTGTTCAAGAGTGAAACAGGTGCCATTATATGAATAAGTCACTGGATTGTTCACTTAACTGATTCACTCAAAAACACTGATTCATTCAAGGATGAAATATCATGCCCACTACTATGCGCTGCACAAAGTTACAATAGTTGGTAGTGATGTGTGATGTGAAACAATTAATCATGTTTTTGTTTATAATATATGAGTGTGTACTGTGTATATTTATTAATTAAAACACATGTATGTAATATTAGGGGTGTAACGTTACGCGTATTCGTATTGAATCGTTCGGTACGGGGCTTTCGGTTCAGTACGCATTACAGACTGAACGATTCATACTACTACTTTTATCTTTGGAAAAAAAGAAAAGAGAATAAAGTGTGTAAAATATAATTCTTTCAGTGCTAGGCTCAACAAGGCAGTGCAAACGACGTGACAGGCAACGAGCTGTCTGCCCCTCCCACCCTAGTGATGGGAAGTTCGGATCATCTTACAGACTGGTTCATTTGAGTCTCGTTCAGCAAAATTAACAAATCTTTTTTTGAGTCATCTTGTTCATTTAAAAAAAAAGGATAAATCTTTTTTTTTTTCTTTTCTTTTTCTAACACATCTACTACGTATGCACACGGTGATCACACTACAAACAATACAATACTGTAATGCTATAAGAAATATGAAAAGATTAATACATTTACCTGGGTCTTCAGACTATGATTAGCTCACCTCACCTCTTATCTGAAAAGTCTTTTTCGGTCGTTCGTTCATAACGTGAAGTGACAGCCCCATAGCCCGGAAGGAGAACTGATTAATTCATCTATTGAGTCTTTCGGGTCTTTAGTTTTTTTGGCTTATGGGGCTGTAATGTTATGAAAACAACTCAAACCCAAACTAACTAATTCCAGTAAGAACTTTTCGCAATGCCCATGCACGACTGAACAAATCACTCCCCGAGATGACTTCCCAAGTTCCATTAAATATTCGTTCAAAATAAACGAAATCGTTCAAAATAAACGAATCGTTCAAGAATGACCCATCATTAACGAAAACTAGAAACATGCACATTACAAACTATCCTCGCGGCATTCAGGTAGGCATTTCCAACAGATTCGAACAGGGCAAAACAATCGATGGGTAACAGCGATCGGTACATTTCTAGCCGTGGATTTTAATGAGGGATTTAAGAAAATGCTAAATGTTATTGAGTCCTCCTAACAAAGAACAGAAAGATTGAGACCTTCTTTAGCTGAAGCACAACAGCAGCCCATGTGTTGAAGACACGATCTGTGCTGTCTGAAGAAAATGTGGACACACTCATCTTTCTAAAAAAAAAAAACCTTAAAAAATGATTCAAACGGAGTTCCATTTAAAAACAAAAAAATAAAATGTTCCTTTTTTTCTATTAGTTTATAACTACTCCAATATTACATTTCAGTTTTTTATAAGGAGCATTTGTATAAATAAAAAAGTGAAAAAAAAAAAAATCAAAGAAATTCTCTTGTTATATATATATATATATATATATATATATATTTTTTTTTTTTTTTTTTTTTTATTATTTATTTAAGAAAATGTTTACATATTAAATATTTATATAATATAAAATATAATATAAATATATACATGTACATATTTGAAAATATATATACTGAATATGTGAGTACTTATAGATACATAATAAACACAGTACGCATACATAATATGACAGCACAAAAACATACTGTATGTTTTTAATTAAATTTTTTGTCCTTAATGAAAATATGCTTTCAGTGGACTTTCAAAATTTGCTTAGCTTCAGAAAACATGAAAAGATACAGTTGCGCTTTTATTTATTCATTGTTTTTAGTCTAATTGAGTTAGCTGCATTAGTTTGCATTCATTTTCTGTACTGAAGATCTAGCAGCCAATAGCTTCACTTCTGAGGGCAAATCGCAGGCAGCTTTTCTTGTGCACGGAATCACCCACATGTCAACAAACCAATGTGATCAGCAATAAACATCTCACCTTATTCCTCTGTACCTGTCATTGATTTGCATACAATTGTTGTCATTTGGCAAATAAATTATTTATGTATAGTTATAATACAAACTTTATTATGAAACACTTTTGTTACTCGTCAAATTACAAGGGAGTTCATAGCAATGTAAATAAGCCAGTCTTTCAAATGACCTGGGTTTTTCAGAGCATTACTAGATTATGTGGTCTAAATGTCATCATAGGGTAGAAGCACACACTGTAGTGCTTCACTGCTTCCATCAGCCCTGTTAAATTTGCGTTGCCATAAATAAAAACACAATGACACATATAAAGCACACGGTCATAAATAATTATCGTGAGAATAAAAATTAATCACCCATGTTTGGACGTAGCATCACAGCTTCACAGTCATGCAAAGCCAATTTTTCAATAGCTTATATGATTCGTTAGGGTCTTAATGAAAAGTTTGTAATATATGTAAGGACAAAATTAGCTAAAATATACCAATAAAATAAATTCAGAATCATTTAAGATTCTATAGGGAATTTGAACAGAATCACTGTTTCACAGCGGATCACTGAGTCGGTCTGCGATTCAGTGAACGAGCCATATAACATCAACTCTGAGCCGGATATTAAAATCCAGATAATAGTGTAAACACTATTAAAAGCACGGTAACAAGATCG
>JAUMHQ010000048.1:7922544-7943209 GCA_032361165.1 Enteromius paludinosus
TCACCTACATCTTGGATGCCCTGGGGGTAAGTAAATAAACATCAATTTTTCATTTTTGGGTGAACTATCCCTTTAACAGTAAAAATACTGTGAATATGCAACAGTTAAAACCTGTTAAATGATTAATGGTAAATTCTAATTTTTATGTTTTTTCTTTGAAATAACCATGTAGTTTTTTTATCTGTTATGTTTATTAGGATTGTATGTTACATGTAATGTGGTTAAATTAATGAGTGTCACCATGATGGTGTTTAGTGTTTGTGTGGATGACACTGAGCACCTTCTGTATATGTTCATATTTAAAAAGCATCATGTGACATTCTCATCACCACCTGCTTTAGGTACAAAACAGATTTCAGTACTTTAATAGGTTGGTACATAATATTATATATTATCTCAAATTAACTGTAAAGGTAACTTAAAACCATGAAACAAAACATATTGTTACCAATTTTTTTACAGTTTTATTCTGGCAACCACAGCTGCTGTTTTTTTACTGTACATTTGACAGATTTTTTTTTTACAGTGTAGCTAAGCTAAATGTTTAACATTTACTAAAACGTCTCTGAAACGAAATGGTGTATCTATTAACATTAAAATATGAATTGATTATTAATGTATCATAAGAAAGATTAATACATGCTATACATTTCATTATTAGTTTACGTAAGCTCATACAATAAATTAAATAAACACTAAACGTCAAACCAGTTGGTTAACATGATCAAAGATACCTTGAAGAATTCATTGAAAGTTAGATGAAAGGATCACTTCATGTGGAGAAAAAAAAACACAAAAAAAAGTGGTCGTATGCATTTTAGGGTTAATGAGAATGATTACAAGCATTAATTGGTTAGTTAGAGGAACAAACTAGAAAGCAAAGGCAATTAAAAAGTGGCCCTCCTAATTTCCCCAAAGATAATGTGCTGTGGTTAAATATAAGAAAAGACTCTGAAGCTCTAATTGCATTTCAAACAGATCAACAGTGTAATACAATGGCCAGGCTTTTATCCATGACTATCAACCATGAGACGTCCACTAGCTGAGGTCAGGCTCTCCATCTCCAAAGATTAGACAGTGACTGGATATCCGTGCTGGAGATTTTACCACAGGATGTTTCATTAGAGATCAAAGGCATTTGGTTTTGATGTCTGCTTCAACATGTGCAGTCCTTGTTAGTTTAGAGTGGGGCTTAATGAACACGCCATAGATGCATTTCGATGCTTTGTGCAAGTGTGTGTGTGTCTGTGCGTTACACTGACGTTTGAGCTGACCACCCATTAGAAACAAGCCCTGAATTATTGAGCACAAGACTCCAGGAAACAGCTTCATATGAAGTAATCCTCTGCAGCGTTGTGAAAACAGCCATTCATATGTGGCATGCACAGTCAATGAACAGTGCTGTGTGCAGAGAAAATGTACGATTTTAACAATGCCTATTTTCATAACGAAGAAAATCTTGAGAAAATTGCGGAAGTTAGACACACATAAGAGCTGAGTCACAGCAGTAAGCAGATGAGAACTTCTTGCCCCTGGTGTTGTGAAGACCTTGTTGGAAAGGGCAGATATAAAAAGGGCTGCAGATGCGATCCACACCTCAGACAAACACTAAGAGAGCAAAAATATAAGCTCAGGACAAGCTACCAATTTCTTCTCAGCCAATTAATGCTATAGTCAAGGAAGATGTTTGTCTAATAGTGAAGAAGCTTTTTCTATATTTTTTATTTCATTGAGGTTTTTTTAATAATAAGTGGTGATCCGGTGCTGGGATTTGTCATTTTTAATGTTTTATTGAGTGGTTGCTGCGGTTGTCAACATTGTTGGAAAGCAACGGAGGCAATGTTCCCACAGCTTTCTGAATCAAGATCCATGTGATCCTTGATCACTTTTTCTGTGGTTCCCAACCTGTTCCACTGGTATCACAAAACAAATAAATCTGTGCCCACTCTACTCAGCAGCAATTTTGGTTTATTAAAACAAAAAATCCCATTTTTATACAAGAAAATACATAACACTAGACCACAACTGCTTAGTATTACATATGTCACGAGTTCACCTGTGCACAGTTTTACATAAAAACAGGCATTCTGTTAAAGTTAGCATTAAATAAAAAATCATTGGATCGTTCCAGTCCTTGATTACAATTGGTTGAGCCACATTCATTTAAAGCCGTAAATTACTCTGGAAACATACACCTGTGACCTCATTACATCTGTATTACTGCAGTAATTGTTTCAGAACGTCAGATTTTGTTGTGGATTTTAACTTAATGGGTGGCAGTAAGCCCCGTGAACCCATGGTTTACACGTTGTGCCTAACAATGCAACTTTGCAGTTGTAAATTCACTGTAAAACAAGGCTTCTTGGAGATGATTGCTTTATTATTGCTATATCTATTATGTTAGCATGCTATTTTTTTTATTGAACAATTCATCTATGCAAGTCAACCCCCCCACACAAAAAAAATGGTTTGCTTTTTGTAGCCTTTAACCCAAATCTGAAAGTGCTTCTCTCCTCTAAAATCACAGTCCTTCTCTGATGACCTCAGTGTGACGGCTTGCATGACATTCTTAACCACGCCCCTCCAACTGTCTGGGTTCCTTTCTGAATGAAAGGAAAGGCTTACTTTATTACATCCAATCAATATGCAGTAGAAAAACTATCCTCGCCCTCTATTTTCCTCATTCAGTATTCTGTTTCTCTGCATTGTGCACAAGAAGTACTCCAAATTAAGTTTCATTATAGTTTTTGTATCAGTCTCGAGTGATGTTTCAATAAATGTGTTAATAGATGTGAACTAAGTATAAAAACCTGTTTTAATTGTATTACTAGGGTAACCATAGTTTAAGAAGAAGAAAGGAAAGAAACGAAATAAAAAAATATGTCTAGGTTACTAAACGTAACCCACCTTCCCTGAAGGAGGGAACGGAGACGTTACATATGGGAACTCACCAATTGCCTTTGAGCCTTTTACTAAAGGCCAATGAATATTGGCGTGCACTGATTGCGCTCAGGTGCACCTGATTGCGCTCAGGTGCACCTGATCACTGTGTGAGTAAAACAGGGCACACACACAGTGCACATGCAGGTTTTCGCTGAAGAGCCTATCCGGCATCAGCACAACCTCAGAGTCGTGGCAGGAGAAAGTGTAACATTTTTGTTCTCTCCTTCAGGGAACGTGGGTTACGTTTAGTAACCTAGACGTTACCCTTTCAGTCAAATCACTTCGATGTAACATATGGGAACACCCATGGAAGAGGCCACGACTCTGGGGCGTGTTACGCGGATACCCCATGCCGACTGGCGAGATCATTTCTACAAGTTTTGTCAGCAGAGGATCAGCAAGTAACTTTCCCAAACCTCTGGGCCCCGTTAATGGGGGCACCACAGAGATGCCAGTTGTACTGAAGCAGTTGGTTGAGGGGGAACACATGGCATAACACATAGTTTTTCACGTGTGTAATAAGAATAATGCAATATATCGATAAGATTATGGATATAATTGAAGGGAAACACAGCCTCTTTTATGGCTGACTGTGCATGCACAACAGATCCCGCAAGTGAGCTATTTCAGCCAGTCGTTGAGATACTTGAGGATGCGGATGCCCATCTGCCACAGCGGGGAGAGGGCACCCTCTGCGACCTTCGTGAAGACGTGGGGATAGAGGGACAGGCCAGAGGTTAAGACTCTGTACTGATATGCTCGACCTTCGAACGCAAACCGCAGAAGGGGTCTGTGTCGAGGTAAGATCGAGACATGAAAGTACGCGTCCTTCAGGTCGATGGCTGCAAACCAATCCTGGCTCCGGATTCATGCGCTTTGGAGTGAGCATTTTGAAAGGCATCTGAGATCCAGGATAGGTCTCAACCCACCGCTCTTTTTGGGCACGATGAAGTAAGGGCTATAAAACCCCGACCTCATTTCGGCTGGAGAGACAGGCTGGATTGCTTCCTTCACCAGTAGGACAGCAACCTCCGCACGCAGGACGGCAGTATCACTCTCTGAAGTGACAGAGGTGTAGCGGATGCCGCGGTACCTGGGCGGGCGCCTGATGAAATGAATCGCATAGCCGAGGCGTACCGTCCATATCAACAACTGCGAGGGGCTGGGGAGCGCTATCCAGGCTCCGAGCCGCATCGCTAGGGGAATCAAGGGAACATTGACCGCTGTGCCAGCAGTGGGGCAGCCAGTAGGGGGACAGGAGCAGGGACTGTGAGTCTGGCTGCATTGAGCAGTGCTTACCTGCCTCCCTGGATCCCGCGCTGGCGACACAGTGCTCCGGGTCAGCATCTGAGGAAAAAGAGGAGTATGAGTTAGATGGTGACCTTCAGGCACTGGGCCCGGAGGTGAGAGAATTTGCTCTTTCTGTGAAAATTTGGGTACCGCCGACCTGTAGGCTGATGGCGGCTGAATGTACAGAAGCTCCCGGCCCTCCTCTGGTAGTGGGGGCGGAGATGGTCTCGACCTCGCCTGAAGAGCAGATCTCATCACCTCCAGGCTGCCTGTCTCCTGCGCAGGCGGCGCCCCTCTACCACGGCCATCTCGACGTCGCGACCTCGATAGCCTAGCATCGAGTGCTTCAGCCGGGGACGGACGAGGTTTTGTCCAACCATGAGGAAAAAAATGCTCTTTCTCCTGGTTGCCCAGGGAAGACCAATCGCGGCAACTCCGAAATGCAGATGACTGATACACAAGCCTTTAAAAAGTCTATGAGCCCACAGGAATCGTGGAAACTCTAGATGTCAATCACACTTTCTCACTTTTAATCGAAAGGCCCAGGGGATCTCCAGCTTCAAAACGGCAAGGCTCTGAAGCGAAAGGCTGCATGTGCAATGTGCGTGTGCTCTCTTATATTCACACAGGGATCAGGTGCACCCGAGCGCAATAAGTGCACACCAATATTCATTGGCCTTTAGTAAAAGGCTCAAAGGCAATTGGTCTCTCTGGTGAGTTCCCATATGTAACGTCGAAGTGATTTGACTGAAAGGGTAACATATTGTACACTTGGTACTAGACCTTTACTATAATTAAACCATGGTTAATTTCATTAAGGGGTTGCATATGGTCTAGCCACAAACTTCTCACACCAGATCCAAACATTTTGCATACAGTATAACACATCTGATCTAAACTCCCTGTACAGTATATCTCAAACATCTTTCTACTGGAAATGAATAAACACATATACTTGCGAGTCAGTATGTTGTGGACTCATCAATATAAAATGTTAGCCGATCTTAAGCAGACAGTCTACAAGTACTCTAATGACTGCTAGTGGACCTGTAGTTGCAAAGTTGCGTACTGTCAGTGTTGGGGAAAGTTACTTTTAAAAGTAATACATTACAATATGTTAAGTATTGTACAATACGTTACTCCCTAAAAAAGTTACTAATTAATTTACTTAGTTACTTTTTATGGAAAGTAATGTGTTACTTTTGTGTTACTTTTTAAATATGGGCAGAGCTTGAGTGTTTGTTTTTAATATAAGAAGTTCTATTTATAGCAAATCTAAAAGCACACCAAAAAGTGTCACAAATAAACATCTGGGTGAAGAAAAAGTAAATTCACATCTGTAAAGTAGAACACTGAAGAAAGTTCAATACTCTTCGGTAATAAAAAGAAAACAATGAGGCAGTCATTCTTGCTTGTAAGTATGGTTGAACTGGATCATCAAACATTGGTTAATAAAGTAAGATTAGATACAATTGTGTAATTTATGTAACTATTGCAGGTTTGTGTCATATTCTGAGTTTATTTTAAGTCATTTTGATGAATACTGAATCTGTTTTTTGAGAGTGAGATGAATAATGCACATTCACATTTAGTCTAGAGCTACACTGTATTCACACACCGCTCACAATCCCTCTGTATTTCTGATTTCTCCCAACATGTCAGGAGTCAGAATACTTGTCAGTCAATAAATAAAAAGCAAAGTAAATGGCGTTACTTTTTTGAAAAAGTAACTCAGTTATATTACACTACAATCAAAAAAGTTATGCATTACTTTACTAGTTACTTGGTAAAATTAATATTATTATGTAACTTGCGTTACTTGTAATGCGTTACCCCCAATACTGCTGACTGTTAGTAGAATGTGTAAGCTATCCAAATAAAGTGTTACCACATTTTTTCTCATTGAGCATTAGCGCTTGTTAATATCACATTACTGAAGTAAAAAAAAATTTTTCCCGCTTAGTGCACAAAAGTTTAAAATGTTTGTTTTTAAATGTCCTGTTTTATTGTTATTACTTGAATTCCTTGCTTTTATTGTTGTGATTATTATTATTTAAATCTTTTTAATACTTCCTTTTATGTAAAGCACTTTGATCAAACACTGTGTATGAAATGTGCTACATAAATAAACTTGCCTTGCCTTTGGATTTCATCGTGTACGTGTACATAAGCAGACGCTATACTGCAGACCTAATCAATAGAGTTTTGTTTGAAAACAGTAAAAGATATCATTATATCTTTCATTATAAGCCAACGCTGTCCCCGGCACTGTGTGTTTAGTACACGGTACCGCCCATACCCCACTAGCATTCTGATGATTTGCATTTGTGGCTCAGCGGCAAATGTCACACTTAGCATGGCTAATGTGTTTATGGTTATCTACTGATGTTTGTGCTATTGGGTCCTGTGATTTACACACAGAATCAGCGACCGGTCGCCACTCAAGTGTTCAAGTTCAAACAAGCCTGGCGTAACGAATTGCGAGTGCCAGCCACAGGAGCGAGAGAGGCACCGACAATGCGTTCCTTTGAAAGAGACGCTCATTAAAGCACTCTTCTTTGTTTTGGCTTCACCATTAAAGCTAGCCGGCATTCCTGCTCCTCATAGCCCCAAGTCTCTGCTTTAACGTGTCATTTTAATTGGCGCTCTTTATTCTTTCTCTAGTGTTTCTTGGTTATTTTTATTCAATGCCTCTTCTTGCACATAAACAATTACGTTTCTGAAGTGGCGCCTCTTCTGTCCTGTCACTCTCTGGTGGCATGGTGACGTGTGAGATTTGGGACACAGATTGAACTCCTGCTAAATCTTAAATGAATGTTTTGGCACTATGGCGATATTTACAGACACTAGCTCATTGCCCAGCGACTGCGTTGCGAATTGAATTGCGAAAGATGTTAATCAGATTAGCCGTTCCGCTTGTTTCCGGCAGAACTGGGAAAAACGGTTCTTGCTTCATGTGCTACTCCTGGTTATTTATTTTATAAAGTTAACCCCAAATAAATCTGCTGCAGGTTCAAAGATGATATGATTTGGAGAGCAGAGAGTTTAAGATGTCAAAGATAAGCTCTGACATTTCTTTTGTTGAATGGGAAAACAGTTCATGGAATTTTGATTTCATCAGTTTTTCTCACGGTGTTGTATTTTCTCCATAATAAGACATATTTTCTGAAGCGTTTTAATTCCTATACTTCTCTAAAAATGAATGGTAATTTAAATATATATTTTTTACTTGAGAAAACAAACCTTGTTATACATGTACACATTATTATATCAGTCTCACCTTCAGAAAGTGTAAATAAATGTTTCACCTGCATAAAAAGATGATGAATTATTATGAAGCTCAAATTTTCAGCTTGAATTCAAACAGACAACAGTCATAAATTATGCAAAAAATGACACGGCATATAATTAAATATGTCTGAGCATGTTTCACTCGTTAATTATTGTCTGTGAAGGATGAACAAAAAAAAAACAAAAGTTATATCAAAAAGAAAGAAAATATGAGTTTCTGTCCTTGATTCTGTTTCATCTTATATTATTCGAGGTGTGTTAGTGGATAACTTGACAGACTGTAAAATTACATCAGTGATAAATAATTACTCCAAAATGGTGCTGTTATCAAAATCAAATTAAAATTCAAATAGAGGGAGGGGGGAAATGAGAATGCAGCTCACATACACAGGCACGCACATGCTCGCACAGACATACCCACGCACTTACGTACACACACAGCATACCTAATGCACGATGGTCCTGAGTTGCAACGCTCTATGAATACAGCACCTGGAATTGATAGACTCTCTCTGAACATGTAGTCTGTGCCACATGTAACTCCAACAGGCAAAGAGAGCACTATATATAAAATGGCTGCCATTTCTTTCAGTCAGTTAATCATAAAACCTACTCTAACGGCTAAAAATGGGTATATTTTTTCATGAATGTGAGTGATGAGAGCTTTGGCGGAGAGGTACAGTCACTCAAACATTCGGTAGTGTATAGCATAAGGGGAGACTGACATGAACTGACATTTACATCAATGTAACTCGAGATCCCTGCTGTTAGACACCACACCACTGTGGTGAGAAACGCAGGGTTTCACAGCAAAAGCTGCTTGGAGACTAATGGCTAAGTGGAAGGCTAGGCTACCCCACATGCACTGGCTGTAAAATATATATATATATAATATATATATCAGGGGTGTAACGATACGTCGTATCGTATTGAACCGTGCGGTGTGAGGCTTTCGGTTCGGTATGCATACAAACCGAACGATTCAGAAAAAAAAAGAAAGAAAGAGAATAAAGTGTGTAAAATATAATGTTTTCAGTGCTACGCTCAACAAGGCAGTGCAAACGACGGGACAGGGAACCTGCGTCTGCTCCTTCCACCCCCAAACCCCCATACGTTCACAAAGCGTCTAAAAACGAGTGGGAAATGCGAGGCACGTCACTTCCTCCACCAATTTCAAAGCACTTATCGCTCGCGCGCTTGTAGCGTCTGCTGTTACTAGGCAACCATGAAAGCGCTGTCAGTTACAAAATAATTTCTGCTTTGGGTTTTAAACTGTGCGGCTCTGTTGAAAATGAAGAGCTTTCACACACAAAACGCACTGCATGTGAACGAACCCTAAGCCTTTGGTGACACATGCACCACGAAATTAAATTGTGGATCTCTCCCCTGTCGTCTCCCCACAGGAAGAAACAGCGCCCTGGATGTTAGTGGATGGCGCGCAAGGTCTACGAACATGGGACGCTCAGCTTTCACGATTTGAAATGACTCAAATTTACTTTTTATTAAGTTTTAATTAATCAGTAAATACCATCCAAGGCTGACTTTTCCAAAACACTTCTTTATTTGCTGCTAAGAAGAAACCCCAGAAGTTATGTGAAGTATAGCTCCTTTGTTGTTCAAAGTAAAAGAAAAGGGGGGAAAAACAAGGTCATTAATATGTTTAATGTCCCGATAGAGCATATCTATTTCAGACTCTCTAAGATTGCGCAAGTTTACTGACGTTACCGTCTACATGCAAAATGTTATGTATGCTAAATTAATAATTTAACAAACATTTAAATCATTACCTGCTTCAACGAAAGTCAATGTTGAAACATTTGCAGTTAGCCTACTGCATGAATAAAAGCAAAACTATAACAAAATTATGAACCAACAAACTATGAATAACAGTACAAGGCGAATAAAGGCATATTTGGCATAAATCTTTCTATAGCGGTCAACCTTCCCGTGATTCCCCTAGCGACTCGGCTGGGAGCCTGGATAGCACATCCCAGCCCCTCGCGGTGGTTGATACGGACGGTACGCCTCGGCTATGCGATTCAGTTCGTCAGGCGCCCGCCCACGTACCGCTGCATCCGCTATACCACTGTCTGCTTGGACAGCGATGCTGCTGTCCTGTGTGCGGAGGTTGCTGTCCTACTGGTGAAGGACGCAATCGAGCCTGTCCCTCCAGCCGAGATGAGGTCAGGGTTTTACAGTCCTTACTTCATCGTGCCCAAAAAGAGCGGTGGGCTGAGACCCATCCTGGATCTGAGAGCTTTGAACCGGTCCCTTCTCAAGCTGCTGTTCAAAATGCTCACTCCGAAGCACATACTAACATGCATCCGGAGCCAGGATTGGTTCGTAGCCATTGACCTGAAGGATGTGTACTTTCATGTCTCAATTCTGCCTCGACACAGACCCATTCTTCGGTTTGCGTTTGAGGGTCGAGCATATCAGTACAAAGTCTTACCCTTTGGCCTGTCCCTCTCTTTCCGAGTCTTCACGAAAGTCACGTAGGGTGCCCTCTGTGGCAGGCCCCCCTTACGTGCCCAAGGTTCCTACCACGCCCTTCCACGATCAGGTAGTGAGCCTGCAAGATCTGCCCCGGGAGGAGGCAGTTGTTGTGTCCTGTATGCGCATTGAGCCTCTACACTGACCACACTAGGAACATCAGACTCTCCCAGCAGCTCTTTATTTGCTATGGTGGACAGCAGAAAGGGAATGCTGTGTCCAAACAGAGGTTGGCTCATTGGGTGGTTGAAGCCATCTCCCTGGCTTATCTATACCAGGGAGAGCCTTGCCCCTTAGGACTGAGAACTCACTCAACAAGGAGTGTCGCTTCGTCCTATGCATTGGCTCATGGCGCCTCTCTAGAAGATATCTGTAGGGCTGCGGGCTGGGTGACACCCAACACCTTCGCCAGGTTCTACGACCTCCGCGTAGAGGCTGTGTCCTCCCGTGTCTTCACAGACGACAGCAGGTGAGTGGGAGGCCAGCTGGTGTCAGCTTGCCGCACCACTCCCATATGATCCGTGAGCTATCTTCTCAGTGTTTCCCTGTAATAGCTGAACCTAAGTCCTCCCCGCCCTGCAGTCGGACCTAGAGCGGAATAGCTCTGACTGTGCTACCTCTGGGTCTCCTTCGCCCAGTAGGTGTGGCTACAAATCTCAATATTCCACAGTCAGCCAGAAGACTGTGTTCTCCTTCAATTATATCCGTAATCTTATCGATATATTGCATTTCTTTATTTACACATGCAGAAACTATGTGTTTATTCATGTGCTCCACTCCCCAACCACCTGCTTCAGTACAACTGGCAACCCTGTGGGCCCCCCATCCTGGGCCCCAGGGGGTTGGGAAGGTTATGTGCAAACTCGAAAAGTATTGAAAAGTATCTCACCTGTCGGCGGGGTTCCCGTATGTAACGAAGTGATTCGACTGAAAGGGTAATGTCTAGGTTACGAACGTAACCCATGTTCCCTGAAGGAGGGAACAGAGACGTTACAATTTCATGCCATGACTCTGAGGTCGCGCTGCGCCGGCTGGGCTCTTCAGCGAAAACCTGCATGTGCACTGCACTAGTGCCCTCTTATTGTTACATTTCATGTCTGTTTAGTTATGTTTATACTCTGTGTTTTGGTATTCTTGGTTTAGTTTCGTTTTCATGTGTTAGTTTCAGTTTATGTCTTCCTGTTTCTGTTCCTGTTTGCCCTTATTTGGTAGTTCCTGTGATTAAGTCATTATTAGGTAATTTAGCTCCACCTGTGTCTTCCCAGCTGTCGTCTCTTTAGTTCATTAGCCCTTGTGAATAAATCCCCTGTCTTTTGAGTTCTAGTTTGTCAGTCAATGTAAATGTTACCTGTGAATGTTATGTTTGGATGTAGACTCCTCATTTTTGATGTATTATTAAAAGTTTTTTTGTTTATTCAACTTTGTGATCTCCTGTGCTCTGCTTTGCCTAAGGACCCACCGTAACACTTATACTCACACAGAGATGAGGTGCACCTGAGCGCAATCATGCCAATATTCATTGGCCTTTTGTATAAAGCTCAAAGGCAATTGGTCTCTCTGGCGAGTCCCACATGTAACGTCTCCGTTCCCTCCTTCAGGGAACGTGGGTTACGTTCGTAACCTAGACGTTTTTTTTTTTTTGTCTTTGAGATATACAACATATGGATTAACAAGAATTTATGCTGATCTTAAATGTTATTTCTACCAAAACATTTGATATATTAAACATTAAATATTTTAAATTTTACATTTGTAATTATAAAGTTGCAATTGAAGTGTATTTAAATTAAATTAAATATTTATACAGGACACCAATCATACTTACTTTAAGCAGAGCAGACATCCTGCCTAATATTTTCTTTTTATTTTCTATTATGTTCTTTTGAAGGCAGTAAGTCAAAGGTTTAGGTTGTTGAGTCATACATTCACTTTGTTACATTGTCAGTCTCTGTTCCTTTTGGCCGTACAAAACAGCTCATTTTACAGCTTGCTATTACAAACTGGTGTTTCTTACCATATTATTTTAAAGCATTATCTTAATTACAAACACTCTTGATTATAATGCAAACAGTTTGACCATTTACTGCAGTTATTCATCTCATTATTTCCCTACAGCGGCTAATGAACCAGAAGTATCACACATTTACAGAAAACATTTTACTTCCGCATTGAAAAAGGTGGATAGGTCACAAGACAGACAGATAGATGCAGCGCTGCATGAATCATGTATAATTTAAATGTAAATGTATATAACATCGAGGGAAATTATCCTCAGCCATTGCTATCCAAAGTCAAAAAGACCTGCAAGGCATGTCTCACGTTGTTCCTTCAGATCATCACCTCAAGTGCCCGTATGCAAAACCCATGACTGAAGCCAAACTAAACAAGCGATTACGGCCCTGACAGCTTCTATCAATCATCTGCCAAGTGGCATTCAAGCTGAGGAGCAGGAAATAAAGAGAAGGAAGGCTAATTCAAATTTCCTCACTCAAATGTTTTACCAGCAGAATCAGACGGACGGAAGCCAGTGCTGTTTGTTATTTCTGGAGTGTGCAGCATGTGATACGGCACTGCAGGAAAACAGCAGTCCATCAAAAATGTATCTTGTCAATCCCCTGTGTATTTTCATATCACGTCGAAAGAGAGGTGCTTCTTTGTATGCAGGTGTTGAATGGGATTAGGCTTCTACAGGTATCTGTCTCCTCTCTTCTCCTCTCGGGCAGGGCCGGGGGAGCTGAGCAACACGGCACCGAGAGTTGCCATGGTTTCCAGCTCAGCACTGCCTTCCCGCATCCCTGACCGATACTTTACTATGGTTGTGTGTTCGGCTTCACCACATCCAAACACAAAACAATCAATCACTTCTAGCTGAAAAAATGTACAGTGTGTGGAGAACGGTCAAGTGGGCAACACACATGAGTATGAATACAGCTCCGTTTTTTGTTTAGTCTCTAATGTTGGATATTCAATTATAAAGCATTAATGCTGTCAACAATATGCAGGCAAATGCATACACCCACGCATGACCCGCAAGGTCTGCTTTCCGATATTTATGGCGGTGGCTTTCAGCGCTTCCGCTGAGCTATATTTGCGTTAGCTCTGCGAGCCGCATGACACCTGGGTGTAAGGCAAGTCATATCAGACACATCTGGTGTGACGGCGGCACATCTTCTGAACGCCAGCCAATACGCAACCCGAGAAGTCGCTGAAAAAGCGCCATCTCTCTGGAGGTCGCAAAATAAACAACTATGAAGCAATCATGGCCTTAAAATAAAACTAGATTGATGAGATGTCTGTATGTGTCAAGTACGATAAGCGGCTCTCAGCCAAGTGTGAAGACACAACATGAATTTGCATTGAACTCTTAAGATTATGTGGAAAGCGGTAATATAAGCTATACTGTTCTCTCTAAGACTACCACCAGCTGGCTGGTAATATACAGTGGGAGAATGGCGTAGCTCTTGTCGGCCTCCCCGCTGACACTGTAATGCAGATGCCTAAGGCTGAGGAGAACAGCAGGTTATCCATCAGAGAGGTCCCACAGATTATGTTAACTCTCTGTAGCACATTATAGGTTGAGATGCGATGGTGTGCAACTAATGAAACCGGATTTAGCTCTTGTTTGCTTTTCTCTTTGACTCCGTTAACTGCTGGTAGACAGTAATCACCTGTTGTTGGCTGTGTAAATAATGTAAGAAACAGCGTAGAGGTTTTTGCCTCTGGAGGCTCAGATTCAACCTTCTCCTGGCATTTCATGTTAATGTGAGCAAGCAAAGCAGGCACGGGATGTCGACTAAAAAACAGGCTGAAGTATTACTCTTCAGTCAGAGTAAGCTCATCTGGGGATAAAATTCAAGGCAGACTCTTTGTGAAGTTACGGAGATTTTGTTAGCAGCTCACTAGTAAGTGTTTACAAGTAAAATTCAGCCAAAAATTAAAATGCACTCACCCTCAGGCCATCCGAGGTGCGGTTGAGTTTCCTCCTTCTTCAGATCAGATTTGGAGAAATTTTGTATTAAATATTTTGTTCACCAATGGATCATCTGTAGTGAGTGGGTGCCATCAGAATCAGAGTGCAAACATCTGATAAAAACATCATGATAATTCATAAGTAATTCACACTATTGTGCAAAATGTACGTTTTAAATGTTATTCGTAATAGTACGAAAATTAGTAAAAACAAATGTAGTAGTTTGGTAGTAGTGGGTTAGTTTAAGCGGGTTGGTTTAAAATCTTGATTTTTAGATTATAAATTGAAACCCCCCCTGGTTTTTATAAACTATTTGTGGGAAGTCCCTCTGCAATATTTATGCAAAGGCTGAAGCATAATGGTGAAGGTATTTTCTTCTCGCTGGGAGACAATTGTTTGCCAACACGCCATAAAAACAAAAAGCTGGACTGATTAGACAAAGCTCAGGCATGCCAAATCCTGATATGTTCAGACACTTGCTCTGCATGTCGCAGATGTGGAAACATCATCAGAGACCCATTAAATTGCAGTGACATTTCCATAAGCACCTCTCACAGTTATCCTCACCTGTATTTACACATAAAAACTAATATTGCGAGGTGTAAATTACTCAACTAATTAATTCCAAATATTGCCAGCTGTAATAAGCCTGAGTATTCTACTTTTCCTTCTTTAAAGCATTATTGACCTCAAAACGTGCCTGATGCAGAGTCTCACAGTTGGGTGTCGTCTCTGCGGAGTGTAAATTGATTTGAAAATGAAGATAAACGACTTAGCAGTCCAGTTTGATTGTTACTATTGATTTCCCTTAGAAATTGTATTTATTTATTTATTTATTTTAACTGTAAGTGGAAAATAAGGTAATCTTTAAGGCGAGAGAGAGAGACACTCTTTACTTAAGAGGGCTCCTCTTATAATCTCCAGAGAAAGAATAAGGATACACAACTTAAACTGAGAAAGCAATTGCCATCGTATGTCGTCATCGGCCCAAGCGGAGCTTTGTTGTTTTTTTTGCACAGAAGGAAAATAAAACTATTCAATTTTCACCGCCGAACACACAGGGGTAGTAAGATGGCTTTAGTTCCTCACCAAAAGCAAATTATCTTTTGAAAAAGAGCCCTGTGATATTTTCCCTTAGCAGACACTGATTCAAGCTGTCAGTCCCAAAGACGAGCCCTGCGAGTCTCCAAGCGCTTTTCCTCTCCCTCTCCAGATTTCCCAGAGAAGACAATCATCTTTCGGATTGTTCTACCCAGAAAGTCTGATGCTGTCAGGTAAATACACCCTTAGCCCGCTAACAAACCGCATCACGCCCACGGGTTTGTGAAATCTGCTAAATTACCAGCTGTTTATGTGACACAAGTTCACGTTCTGGAGAGATTTTCTTCAGAATGAGACTCAAATTATTTCAGAGACTCCAGGAAAAGCATGGCTCTCCCTGTGCGTGTTGGGGGTATTGATAAAAATCTCGAAAATAGCATAAGAAAAAAAATCTGTGCTGTGTATGCAGGCAAGGGAAGTATAACTGGTCCAAACTAGAAATTCAGCAGGCAAGTCCCACATTACTGCAGGGTCACAAAATACAGTGGAATACATGCTGCACCCTGACAAACCACCTGAGCTGCAGTAAATTTAGCCACAAGTTGTCAAACGAGAGATCATAATGGCTTCCTCTGTCTCTCTGTGATCTGATACTAAATCTTATTTACTAGAATTATCTTAGCAAGAAAGTTACAAATCAGTATGATTGAGCTAATAATAATCATCATGATGGCTGCCTGAGGCTCACATAGAAAAGAAATAGCTGAAAATATACAGGGGGTGAAAAGTATCAGCATTGATTCTTTGATGTCTTGTTTTGCTCTACTTGGTGTTTTAGTAATTTTGCTGTGCTTTGTCTTTCATTTATTTTTTTTTTACTTTGTCTTTAAGTTTTGAAATATGTCTATGCAGAATACTGTAGCTTTTTTACTTTTATTAGTTTTACTTATTTTATTGCTTCAAATTAAAACAAAACATGAGAAATATTGTCTTGGCAACTACAGTGACTGGAATTAAATAAGCTTTATATATATATATATATTTATTTATTTTTATTTTTTATTTTTTTTTTCTATTTATTCATTCGTTGCTTTGTTGTGTTTTGTGTTATTAATATCAGTTCAAGAAATAGCCATCTAAGATGCTGATGAGTTTGTTTCTTCAACAGATTAGGAACGATGTAGCATTACATGATTTGCTCACCAATGGATCCACTGCTGTGATGGGTGCCGTCAGAATGAGTCCAAACAGGATGATAAAAAAAAATCTAAATAATCCACACAACTCTTACATCAATTCATATCTTGCAAAACAAAAAGCTGCATGTTTATAAGAATAACAAATCCATCTTTAAGACATTTTTAAGCATGGAACTAAAATACTCGTTCCCCATCAATAATATTGTTTTCTCTGGTGAAAAAAGTCATCTTTTTGGGATCAGAATTCATGAATACATAGAGATCAAGCACCATGTGTAGTCAAAAAACAAATATCTAGATTGATTTTGATATGTGATATAAGGCTCGACTCTTTCACTGGAGGAAGTGTTATAATGAATTAAGGACTAGTATTTTTACAGTTTAAAGTTGAAAGGCCTAAAAGGATTTGTTTCACAGCTTTTCCTTTTATAAGAAGCTAACAAATGCATCATGTGTGGATTACTATGTTTTAATCAGCTGTTTGGACTCTCATTCTGACGGCACCCATTCATTGCAGAGGATCCATTAGTGAGCAAGTCAAGTAATGCTAAATTTCTCCAAATCTGTTCCGATTAAGAAATATCTCGGATGGCTTGAGGGTGAATACATTTTCAGTAAATTCTCACTTTTGTGTGAACTACTTATTTAACAATAACAACCCTTACCCTGTTATTATCTGAATATGTAATTATCATGTGTTGCATTAAAATCACATGAAGTAGAAGATCTCCCAGGAGCTGGACCGATGGATTGTTTCTCTGTCCGGTCTTAGCATGGGAGGTCTTTCAAGAAAAGCGCCCAAATCCCCTTGTTTGCTTCTGTCCCATGGTGCTTTACTGGCCGAACACATCCACCAGTAATGGAATGAATAAAATGATTTATTTAGTACGTGCTCCGAGGATATTTGATATGCTTGGCTACGTTTAGCCCATAGCCTCATCATAATGAAACAGCAAGCATCCAGAGCAGTGGCAGAGGCCTTCCACGGGAAGAAGCGAGACAAGCCAGCGCCCCAGGCTCTGTTAAATGATGCTCTGCGTCCGCAGTCACTCTCTCATTTCTCCTCATGTCAATACCCCTCTGAACGCCTGGTTGGCTTTTTTGTCCGTTTCTGCATAAGAGGCATACAATCTGCCTCTTGTATATTTACAAGGAAGGAAACGGAGAGGGAACAGCTCTGAGGATGTGTTTGCGTGCCGTTTCCTCTCATATACTTGCAGACTTGGGAAATGTGTTGCGAACGAATGTCAGGAAAATATATTGTGGTGTGTTATTGTGGCTGAGCCGCCTTGTTGTTTAGCTACCTGTAAACCAGCGAATGGAACTGTCAGACCCTGACCCTGTGTCACCCAACATTTTTCTTGCTCAGTGATATAGCACAGATTCGGATGCTGATGTTGGCCAGATTTTGGGTCAGATAGGAGTATACGCCTCAGACTCACAGAAATGGTCTAGTTTTAGCAAAAATGAGGTCTGTTTTGACTCGTAGAAAAACACCACAGGTAAATGGGGAGAAAAATAATATTAAACATCAACATTGATTATGTAAAGAATTACAAACTTTTTTCTTTTTTTTATTGAATGTTATGTTAATGCTGTCAAAAATGTTTTTACCATGTATACTTATTATGTATATATAGACATACAAACACTTGCATGTATATATTTAAAAATAATAATAATGTTTCAAATATATTTATATAGAATATAAATTATATGAATATAAATATATACATGTAAATATCTTCGAAATTTAAGCTGTATGTGTGTGCTTAATAAATATACACAGTGCACATCCATATATTATGTAAGCAAAAACTTTTATTTTGGATATGATTAATCACGATTCATAATTTGACAGCACTAGTGTGTAAATTATACATTTTCTTATTAAAAATGCACTAATTTGCATATATTTCCAGAAATCTGAACATTGCATAAAACATGATTTAAAAATCTTTTCTATATACATGTAATGTTACAAATAAAATGTATCTAAAATTAGACAATATTATATTTAAAAAAACAAAACCTCTTTAAAGCCCTAACATTGCTGATTTCTGGTTTAGTGCACTAGAAAAAAAAACATATTGAAAAACAGATAAAGTGGTATTAAAATGAAGACTTGAGTGTGTTTTGGATGTCTGGAACACTAGTTATGAAATTAATGAAAAATAAATGAAAAAAAATGCTTTTGTGCACTGCCTTAATTGTAACTGCTGCATATAAAGCTACAGTAGTTTGTTGAAGATCATAACTTCAAGTGAAAAAATGGCAACTAAAAGGAGCTTTACATCTCACACAACAGTTTGGTTAATTGTTTATACAGACAAATAATAGTAAAACTGACAATTAGTGTCTAAAATGTCCAGATTTCCTGACTTTAAACCATGACGTCAAGCACTAATGGAAGGAAAAAGCTGTACCCCGATGCAGACAAATACCAAAACAATGTGCCCAGTGTTTTTCTCTCTCGCTAGAGTTCTTGTGCAAATATTAGGCTGCTGTCGACAGGGATGGTAGGACAAATAGCCTAGTTTCCCACCATTACTATTAGTTGTTGCCCCCTGTGCTTACATTATCCGAGAAATCCATTCCATTTGTTCAACTTGGTTTGATTCACCGTGTTAGGATTCGAAAAGATGAAATATGCCTTGTATATATTTCAGCCATGCATTATATATGAAGAAAAATGTGCCATGGGCTGAAATCAGGAACAAGGTACGAGAAATGCTGAAATGTATTTTTTCCTCTTTGATGTTTTGCAATGATTCAGTTGTTTAATAAAAGGTTTGTGTCGAAATAAGAAGACTATCAAGCTTTCAATGTCAACCTCTGATGATTAGAGCTGTAATTTTCCTCACACTAAACACAGAAGGTTGGTCAAATTCAGAGCGCTGACAAGTGAAATATAATTAACTATTACCATCAGCACAAACACACATATACTGTATATACAGACTCTCAGCCAAAGATTCATCCCCAGACAAAATCTCTAACGGTGGAATAACAAAAAGTTGATATCACCTTTGGACAGCTCTCAGTGAAGGTAATGAGCCTGACAGAAGTGGCTGCTTACCGAGCACGGCTGCTCATGATTACACTGACCCTTTGTTGCTCCATCTGACATCATTATCCCCCATCGCCATGGTCAAACTCCACAGCTACGGCTCCACGTGTGGCTGTATCATTTCCTGAAACCCAAAACACATTTCTCAGCAATAACAACAGCGAAATCAAAAACTGCAAACTTCAAGCGTTCAACAAAAAAACAAAAAACTAGATTCTATTTGATCTGCTTCAGATTTTGTCAACAATGACTGACAAAGACATCAAATACACTCTGGGAGATTTATTAAATGCAGTTTAATATGACTATGACTGCAATAATATGTGTTACCGGAGGAACTTCTGAGGCTTTGCGTCATAAAACTGCTGTAATTTACATAAATTATAGTATGCGGGTAAAAGTGACACAATAAATCCTGTAAAATAATACAATTTCGGTTTTGTGCTTAGAGTTGTGCGCTTGGGAAGAAGGAGAGTCATTAGGAGAAAAGTAGCTTCACTACTAGGGAAAACAATGAGCTTGGATGTGAATGAACAACATGAAACATGAAAACAAAATACAGTTGATGATCAGCAAAATGCAGAGCGAGAAAATGCTCAATCAGTCTGCCTTATTCGGTGACTTCCAATTGATTAGCCACAACAGGTAATAACTGGAAGAATAACAAAGCGAAGTAAATGGTAATAGTTCTGCCAACCAGTGCATTCACCATTTTGATAGTTTTGCAACTGTTATGGTCAGCTAAACTGGAAGCAAAAGGCACTGGATGAAGTTACAAAAAGCCACGACCGCTCTTATGTCAAGACGGATAAAGAACGTGAAATCGCATTACCTCAGAATCACCATCTTGTCCCCTTTTGAACTTCACGACTCTCAGAGGTAACATCCTCACAAATCCCCTTTTCCTGCCCATGTAGATTTGTGTCATCTACCATATATCCAGCTTTCTATAGAAAAGGACAACAACATGGTCAACTACAATAGCACAGGCCTCATGAGAGACAGATGTACTCTTTTGTCCTTGCTCTCCCTCCTCCTTCCCGCTTTCCTTCACTTGTACTCTTCATCGAATCTGAAAACTGTCTACATAGTTTGGATCCAAAAGGCAATGAACTAATGTGTAACCTTTTTATACATCAGGACACTGAGGAACTGTGCTCGGGTTGTGATGGACTAGTGAACTGTAAATAAAAAAATAAAAAAAGAGTTTTTTGTATGCTAGTTAATAGATGCATATCTGAGAATTGGTCTTTAATTATGTTTTTGACCCCAACAAAAGGTTGACATGCATGTCAAGTCACTTTTATTTATATAGCGCTTTTAACAATACAGATTGTAGCAAAGCACTGAACATTATCAAGCAGAAGA
>JAUMHQ010000048.1:7956350-7971242 GCA_032361165.1 Enteromius paludinosus
GGAGTGCCTTTAATGGAGGCAAGGGTGGGGAATGGGAGTGCCTCTAATGGAGGCAAGGGTGGGGAATGGGAGTGCCTCTAATGGAAGCAAGGGTGGGGAATGGGAGTGCCTCTAACGGAGGCTGGGGAGAAACCTCAGCGGGGACAAAGGAGAAAAACCGGGGAATTAGTTAAACAGTTCCGGTCAGTAAAAAATTATACATGTTCTGACAACATGAACAGTTGGTTAAATAAAACGATGGCTAAATAAATCAATGAATGAAAAAAGGGTGAATGGGTGCGTCGAATACTTTACGTGACTTTTACGGAAGTAAAAGGAAATGCCGTGCTGGCGTCGTGGATATGCGACTTGCGTATGACTTCATCTGGGGGCGACAGCCAGTGAAGGGGAGAGATTTGATTGGGCGCGAATAAACAAGGGACGATTAGGTAAACGTGCTGCCAGCCGTGAGTGATTACTAGTTCGCGATCCTCTCAAAACCATGTTATTTGCAAAACATTTACTATATACACAAACACACACCCTAGATAAATACAAAATTAGGGCTGGTAAACGATAAAGGTTTTTAATCTAATTAATTATATGGTGTGGAGATTAATTCATCTAACTAATCGCAAATTAATCGCACATCAAATTTGGCTGAGAAATTACTCCCAAAAGATTATTTAAAAGCCATTGTTGCATAAAGCGTCAAAAAAACATTACAAAAAGTAGCTTCAGTAACAAATATTTTGTTTGATAAAATGTATTAAATTTACACTTTATACAATGGGGGTATGATGCCAAAATTTTCATTTTTAGATGAATATAATAATTTATTATATTAATTTTTATTATTATTATTATTATTTAAATCACTTTCACGGCACTTTGATGTCATACATCTATCATACACCTCAAAACCAACGCGTCTATGGCCTATGGTTCAATGCTAAAAGATTTACCAAATTCGTTCAAAACGTGAAATGCCGCTGTGTGCTGTAGATTAAAAGTTCTGCTTTGTCTTGTTGTTGGCAAAATTAAGTAAAACAGTTTAAAATAACACAATATTATTAACTGTTGTATAAGATCAGTTTTTGTGTGATATTGCAGTCAGCCTATTGCTCGTGTGATATTTCTTTACTACAATATGTATGATAAATATCAGACAAAGCTCTCAAAGCTCATTTTATACCCTATTTCTTGAACTTTAGGGACATTCTAACTACGTTCTCTAGGCTTTATTACGCAGTGAGTTGTTGCCCTGCATTCTATTTATCATCAATCACCTCTATGAAATTTCAGATGACCCACATAGGTCTGGGTGCGTTAAATGCGTTATATATACGTATACACGTAGACACGTTATTTTCACTGTACTTAATTAATCTAATTAACGCATTAAATTACCAGCCCTACAAAATATATAACATCAATTTTTAAAAAGCAGCTTGTATATGATGGCTTTTCACTAGTATTACATTTTTTAAACATTAAGCAATAAGCAATGCAAAGCACATTTAATGAAACATTATTCTTTATGATTAAGACAGTTGTATCACCTTAATTTTCTTTCTATTAAATGATATTTGTATATTCAAGTCAGTGTGTGTACGAACTGCATCGATAATTTAATATTATAGTATGTAATGAAAACTGCATAATAAAATTCAATGGATTTATTTTTGAGCAAATTATCCTTCTAATACTCTAACTGCTTGCAAAAACTACAAAAAAGTAGCTCCAAATGACATTCTATACAGAAAATCTAAAAACATCTCCTTATAGAAGTGTTGCTCTTTTTACCTCGAGGTGCAGTGTGAAATGACGCTCGCACTGTTAAGCATACGGTGTTTACCATCAGAAGGGAATACAAGAGTAAGCGATGGTAGTTATTTTTGTGATAGCACAGCGATAATTATTCAAGCCTTAGGAATCCCTTGTAAGACAGACAAACCACCAATGAGAAGCACACCACAGAATCCTAGACTTCCCACAAAACACAAAGGTAGAAGACAGACAACAGCATCCGTGTTAAAACGGAAGTCAAATGCAAATCAAAGGAACAACATCTCGACAGGTAGATTACAGCTCAGGTCACGGAAAACAAACGCCAGCTTTCGCAACCAAATGAATGCCTTGACTTCCATCTTGAATGCATTCTCTTGATTAGTATGGGGCAGAGGCTGTTAGGGTTTTTGGCAGGAGCTGAATTAAATGTAGATGGGAGGGTGTGGAGATGCTCCAGTCTGAATAACTGCAGATGCCAAAAAGAGGCAGGCAGAGAGGGAGGCATATAATCTAAGTCATTATCAGACCTAAATGGACAGAATGTGCAACCATCTCAAACGAACAAAGTGATTTCACAGATCGCTGGTGCCCTTTTCTGGGGATGGCAAATAAATGGCGCCACTATATATTTTTTCCCCCACTGTGTAAGTTCTCCGTAGTGCAGCTATACAGAGAGCAGTGACCTCCCATCAGGGCGACCCAATCATCTCACACTGCACCTAAATGGAGTTCAGTGATGGAGGTTGTGCTGATGAAATACTGAGTGTAGCTTTCTTTATCAATAAAGGGATCGTCCTGTAGGGTGATGGTACGGCCGATAATGGGATGTGCATCTAGTGCTCAGTGCATCAACAAACTCAGCTAAAGATATAATGACTTTAGATGAGGTCAGGTTGCCAGGTTATGGGAACAGTTTGCATAAAAAAATGTCAATGTTATTCCAAACCTGTATTACTTTGTAAAAACTAAAGGAGAATGTTTTACTAATGTGCCGGCTGCTCTTTTCCATGCAAAAACATAATTAAATCAGTCTATTTGAATATTCCTGGTATGCAGCCTTATATGGCTGAAATTACTTTTATTATTTACTCATCAATCAACCAATAAATCAATCAATCAATCCTTTCATTGGGCCTTGAGCTAAATCCAAGCTAAACAAATCAAAGTCTGTTTTTTTAATCTGGATCAACAGATTCACTGAAAAACAATCTTACTCAATATGATTTTGTCAAATCAGAAAGACATCGCAAAATCTGAACTTTAGGTCTGAGCAGATGTACACGCTTTTTGTTGCCCGAGAATTCCGCAACATAATTTGAAAACTGATACTTTTGAACATTGTCATCGCATATAAAGCTTCATATGAATGAGTTTTGTAGTTCACTGGGTTTATTAGGAAGTTAGTGATACAGCGTTGCACTTCATTGCATGGAGAAAAGCACCGGTTCGAACCCTGTATAAAACAGATCAAATCAGCACAAGGAAGTAAAAACAGCATGGCTGCATCAGCGCATACATTTTTAAATTACTTTTGGATTTCTTAACACTATTAGGTAGGTTTAGGTTTGGGTTTGGTGTAGGGGATATTTCCAACATGACAGAGCATTAATTTTTAGTGACACTCACTGGATATTTGATTCTGAACGGCCACAAAACTTAACTCAAGCAGCTTTATAAAAACACCGCAATACGTATCTGTACCAACACAATACAAACATGCCAACATTTTAGCACCACTCTCCGGACATTTCACTTTGAAACTGCGGCAAAACATGCAGGCATACAGTACGTTTTCCGTTCACACATTCATTCTACAAATCTCAATAAACATATCTTAGAATACGCATATCTGATTGTATGATCAAATTTAGGACGGTTTCTGCACAGCAGCACAACATTTAAGTGAGTTGTTCTGTGTACTGTAATATAGAGTGTAAAAAATAAATAGCTTAAATCTTTATCCAAAATAGAAGTTAACACCTGAAAGTTTCATACTGAGAAGACTTTTGTCCACATACTGTGCATGATTTAGTTAAAAGCACAAGCTGTAATTGTGGATACAGAGTGATTTGGACCCATTAATACAACGGCACAAAGTATGTTTTTGATATTGCACAATTTCAAAAACTAATAAATCAGCAGAGATATTAGCACACGGATGTCTGAAGGCATTTCCACTAGTATTATCACTGCCAGTAATTACAGACTCTGATTGTAAAGAAACATCAAACCAGCCCACCTTATTATAAAGCATTAATGAGTATTCACAGTAATATCTAATTCAGCTGATTACATTATCACAGATATGAATGTTGATGAGAACAAATTTAATTTGCTACTACACCACATCTAATCTGCCATGATTAAGCTTTATTAGAATGTAAAATGAGCACAGACGACCATATATAATATTTTCCAGGGCAAATTAAATCTTTTCTTTTGTAAATAAATTGGCAATACATTTTGCCTTATGCCTCAAATTGAGAACGTCCTTTAAAACATATGGTCACGGTTAATGATGAGGTATTGGGTCACTTTGCATAGGTTTGAAGTGAATAGAGGGTTATGCAGTCATTCGTTGTGCTATGTAGCAACGTTGTGTTTCTTTGCACTAAGTATTGATTTTTTTTTCCTGACATCATTTTTTAAAGTGGTTTCTGATCCCCTTTTGTCTTTAGAGCCTCATGTCTCAAAGCTTTCAAAAACTGCCAAATGCTTTGAACTCTTTTCTAGGTAGAGTCTGACATGTCTGCAATGGCAAAACAAAGTGTCCATGTAGACTTCCACACCTACAACTGATGCTTCCAACAGCACATGATTCATTGATTGGGTCCGATCATCTAATGTTATCCAAGAGGAATGAAGATGTGAAAACGTAAAGAAAGGTTAAATTTGTGAAAATGCACTTGATAAGAATGACAATTTTCCAAATCGCTTTGGAGCCACAAACCCTTCATTAGTGATCATCCTGATCTGACGTCAAAAGCAGGAAAAGGGGTACTTTTATTATATTGTCTTATATTGTATTGTATACTATTCTATTATTACTGAAGGGTTATTGAATGCTTGAATCTGATTGGTTGATGAACATACAAACAAGGTGTGCAGTTATTTTCAGGGATACGTACAGTGAAAAACCAATAATGTAGTGCTAGGCCAAATAATTTCAATTACTTCAAAAGTTCGTACAGCCTGGAATTAGAAACGGAGGCACTGGATGAGATGCGTACATACAGTACGTACTGTAATTATTAATTCTACTCACAAGAGTTTTTAAGGACAAAAACCTGATGAATGTTTTTATAACATCTGAACAATGTCTTGACGTGTTGCAATCGCAGTATAGCGGAATAATTGACTCTAGTAGGCCGAATTATTAGATAGTAATGCAGTTTGTATTTTCTAATAATTCTACAGACCATCATTAATTATTCCTTACTTTATATTACATTATATTCGAAAATTTCACACTTTTCAGAGCATCCAAAAAACTGTCCCTAATAAAACATCTATAATACACTGTATAAAAATGAGTCATTTAACCCGATAGTTTACAGGACCACAGTTGACATCCAAAATTCTTATCCTTCTAAATTATCAATAAGATCAAAATATGAAAACCTGTTGCATAAAATCTTCCACAAGCTGATTGACAGTGCAAACATTATTATAATCAAGTTAAACATTTTTTAGTCTTTCAGTATATTTGAACAAATGTCAATTTCCAGGTCATGGTTCGCATATATTTTTGCTGTGAAATCTTTAATGACATTAAAAAGCACAGTAAATGTAATAACTTCTTAATAATTAATTTATTTAAAATATATATATTTGCCCCTCGCAAAACTACATTTCATAAAATATGTAAATATCATATTAGCTATTTGGAAGTACAGTGTTAGTGAGCCATAATGTGAGGAGTATAAAGAAGACTTTCTCAAATGTACTAAATCTCAACTTTAAAAAAATGGAGCAGGAAGTTGATCAGCGGGCCATAAATGCCCAGTGATGTAATGTCTGTGGTCCAGCAACGGCATCATTAAACGTCTGCAGTACGTGGTGAGTCATACCAGCTGAGCATTTAAAGAGCAGACTAATGCCTTGCAAATGAGTAGGTAAGTCTAATGAAAAAAATGGGGTTTTCTGTAAGAAATGATCCAAGCCACACACTCGCCTTCTTTTTCTGGTGACCGAGTGTCGCTTCAGTCCTCATTTTCCTGCAGCTTTACTGGAAATGATTGGATTAGCCATACACATTTCATCTCCAGCGTGTTCACATTCCACCGCAATTAGTCATTCTGAACAGACAGGCAGCAGAATAAAGCCACTGAGCCGCAGTCATCACAGCCACTCTTATCACACGAGTCACACCAGTTAGGAGAAATTTACAGGGCTGGAGGTCCTGCTTAGCCTCAGACTAAATGGAAGACAAAAGGTTTTAGTTGTCATGACAATTAGATGGAGTCTCAGAGCTGAGTAGGTTTTGATTGCCTGAAGTTATTAGCTGGCGGTAATTAAGTTTGCATTATTCTCTCCCGACAGCAGTTTTGCTTCAACACTAGTCTGTCCTCTGCAAGCACAGGCAATGCATGGACCAAATCCCCATGTGCATAATGGCACACTCTGATTTTTCTTTTTATTCATATGACCCTTTTCATCTAGGAAAAAACAGGCACTTTAAATAAATCCAGCCATAAACGGTTGATGTGAAGAAAACTAGATGGAAAAGGTCAAGTCGTGTTCAATAGCGTGACCTGAAACTGAAAATGTTTGACATTCATGACCATAAAACTACTTTGATATTTTTGTTTTTTGCCATGTCTGTTCCAGAATAGTGCACTTGCTGCTCCCCAGTGTGCATTATGGAAAATATATTAAGTATGCTGTAGTGTCTGTCCCCTTTCCTGCTGGGAATATTTATGTGCATGATGAGTATAGTAGCCCCTGGGAGTTTGCGTCATGCTTCTCAATAATATAAGGAGCAACACTAACTTTTCTGTGCTCCACAAAAGAAAGTCATACAGGTCTGGAAAGACATGATGACATTTATTTTCATTTTTGGGAGAACTATCCCTTTATGCCTTCAGATTTATGGTGGTGATGAAAATAAATCAAAACGCTTTAGTGGAATCCAGCCGTACTTTCTTTGCTGTTGAAGTCTATTTCTGTCATAATTGAAACATTCAGGTATTTGATACATGTGCAATTGTGACTCGTGGGGACATACTCCACAAGATTGACCTCCATTGCTTTGAATGAAAAGACAAAAATACATTTAAATTAAAACTTTAGAATTGATTACTATAAAAAATAAGGCAAAATAAAACTTAGACAAGTTAGGAAAAATACATTTAATATTATAGTTACTATTTATAACAAGTTACAGGACAACAAGATGAAGATAAATCAGAGCACTTACTGAATATTCAGAACCATATATTTGATTAATTTTAAAATCTTACTTATGCTTTTACCATATTTCTATATTCTCTCTTCATGCCAATAAAAGGCAGCAGAACAAACCTTGCTCTCAAGGACACCACGACTCAGAAAGACAGCACTTGTCTGCACTTGTAACAACAGCCACCTCCAAAGTCTGCCTTTCCCTGAAGCAGCAGCAGCAGCAAGCAAGCAAGGTGGTTTTTCAGGGATACTTTGTGCTTTCACAAGACGGGGCGACTTCAACTGGAGAGCTTACCAGTCACACTCGCCTCTGGGAGAGCCTCGGCCCCCAGGTAGAGTCATGCAGGTGGAAACAGAATATGTCAGTGCCTAGATCATACTAATGCAAGCCACCCTATGTCCTCTCATTCCTCCGAGGGCGCAAAGCAATACTCGGCTGCAGCATACAAAGAGGATAACAGAATAACTCCTCTAGCGCAAGTCACACTAAGATGACACATCGGTGCCTCCACACACTTGTAGCAATGCAGGGACGTAGGTTTCCTTCAATCAAAAGCACAACGCCACCGCTGGAAAAACGGCAGTTAATTCACAGAGTCAAAACGTCAACAGGTGACCCCAAAACACCTCCATTGTTAACGTCTATCTGAAAAGCATGCTTTGAAGTGCCCCAGATGGTGCTCTGCGTTATTATTCATGCTTGTTGTTTGGGTAGACGCATGACCTGTAGCTACTGCAAAGAACTGCTTTGCGGTGAGTGTCAACAATAAACATGTGAGCGTTGCTTTGCAACTTCAAAGCCGCTGAAAGTCTCAGTACACAGCCCCCATCCCCTAAAGAGTTCATTTGAATTTCGCCTGCTTCTCTTTTAACTGCAGCGCAACAAAAAGCTTACCAGAGCTCTATATTTGTATTGCAGAGGTTTTGTTCGGGAAGAAAAAGAACAGTCATTGCAAACACTAATTAATATGATTCTTTCCTCTTTTTGCAGAATATTCTGTTTTATTTTTTCTTAATTGATGCATAACTTTAAAAAGAGCAAAGGTGTGCATTATGTGCATTGTTCCCTTTGCTATTTTACAGAAATTACAGACCGTGCTTTTGTGCATATTTTTTTTTCCCCTGTGACTAACTGCCTCTACTTATTTTGTCAGTTAGTGCACATGAATGGCCTGCAGTGGCACCGAAGGATCAGGGATCACACTGACAGTTTGTATTTCGGCAGCTGAACCCAACGTGGCCTGTTCATTTCATGGTTGAACACCAGTAGCTCTCACCAGCCTGCTGTTCCCCTTTTGTTTCAGAGCTCTTTGCCAGTGGAATAACAGCTTTTCTCTGAACAAAGCTGACAAATTCCTCTTATAGACGGCTGGCGTGAATGTAAATGTATTTTCACAGTCTCATTCGGACTGCGGGGAACCGAGAATTCTTTCGAAACAAACTCCGAAGACTCAGAGCAGAGGTGGCTGAAAAGGGTCGAGCAGATTACCCCGCTTACCCTTGACTGCTCCAATGTCTTGTTAGCACTAATGAAACAGATTTTAAAGGTCACACTAGCCGCACACATCATCTGTTCTTGCCAAATACTGTAAGTATACTTTAGTCTCTGAATTTCAAACCTGCTGTTTGATCAACTATTATCAAATGACTGAGTGGCCGAGAGAAAACGCCATGGGCAGCTTCCTCTGAGCAGCTGAAAGAAAGGAAGGTTAAATATCCAATTTCACTCCGTTGGTTTTTCCTCGCAGAAAGTAAATATACATGGTGAAATTGCTGCTGATGTGTTCAGCAGAATAAGAGATTGTATTGGAAGAGGAATATAGTGTTTCCTGGAAAAAAAAAAATTATTATTTCAAGTCACGCTGGCTATATAGGCTGTAAAATTGTATGCACAGGCCACAACTTTCCCCTTCTTGATTGATCTAACAATTATATTTGTATGGCTCAGAAACAGTGGGAATGTAATAAGCTTTCTTCTAATATCGCCGGAATGACCCTTCATGCAAGATGAGCACTTTGAAACACTCAGTTCCATGGCACAGCTGGGAGAACGGGCTTTATGAAATAAAACGCTGTGACTCGTCTTCCATAAACAGAGCGTATCTTTGTGTCAGTGCACTAATAACTTTCGGCAATGCGCTCATGCTATGTAATGGGCTGGGGAAGAAATGATTAAGTGCATTCTCTTTCATTTCTCCTAACTCCGCCTCTCCAAACCACCAAGTCGAATGAGCCCGATGATTTATAATTGATGACAGCTCACTGTCTATGGGTGAGAGGGTTTTCATTAATATCACAATGAAGCCAATCTTCCAGCTCTCCTCGATTGTCTTCAGATCCCACAGAGACCAGATGTACAGCGGCAGACTGCGCTGCCCTCTATCCACCACTTCGGCAAGCAAGTCCGAAAAGTTGTGTTCCCATTTGCCATCTTTATCCAATCATTATCATTAAAGATATATCAGAGATGAATATTTCAGAGGCTTACGTAAATGCTCTCGGAGTGATGTGGAAAAAGTCGTGGGAGCGTATTGAAAAGCACCAGACAGAACCAAGAAAACCTTTGAATTTCATTACCTAAGATGGGAAGCACAGTGTCTTGGCTTTCATTATAAGACACGCTGCGTCAAGTGAGTTGAGTTTCACCAGGCAATTCAGTTAAGAAGGCATCCCACGGTTTTCAGGGAGAGGCCTAATGTCACTCCAGATATATCTTTCCAGTACAGATGGAGGACTCCATCCCGTTCCACAGATCCACTGGCAAGGCTTTTGAAGCAACCTCAGCATGGGTCTTCCATGCATTTTTGCATAGACAGCTTACTTCCTTATCATTATCTCTAAACCATCCCCTTAAATGAAGAAAAAAGATGGCACTTTGGCACAAACACATACGTGACTGCTGGTTTAAACTGCAATTACACCCGAAGGACTGGAAGTAAAAGCGCACCCTTAATACTTCGGCATGTGATAATTGTGCAGGACATTAGCAGAGCTCGCTTTCTCTCTGTGGCAAGGATGAGATAAGTAGCCCTGCCATGGTGTACTGTCAGCAGGGTAAGTGTGAATGATGACCACAGCGGCGCTCGGCTTAGGAACATCTCCTTCACCCCTGGCTCTGTCCCCTTCGCTGAGCTCTGAGATACCAGAGCACTGGCCTCATTTGGATGCTGGCTTCCTTTTCAACTCCCCATACCATTGCTCACCACAAAAGCAGCACACAGATCCAATGACAGCATGCCGCCACACGTGCAGTTTTTATTCGCAGCGACAAAGCGCTCCACCATCTGCAGCAGAATTCCTGTTGTTACCCATATGTGGAAGTTTAGAATTTGACTTGGACCAACAAACCAAAGTCTAAAAGTTTTTACTTTATTTCACCTCTGGCATAATAATTTGTACATTTTGTAAATGCATGTTTGTGATTTCATAAACTAATCCATGCATGTGTTTGTTTTTTTTCTCCCAACTTTGGCTGAAACAACTTCTCTTTAGTGATGCATGCTAGACTTCTCCAGTCCACTTAAAGTGGGCATGAAATGGAGTCTTATTTTCTGTTGTGGTGTATATCCAAGTCAAATGGCTTCTTGAACTAGGAAAAAAATAGGAGGTGGCACTTGTATTTGTCCAGCTGAAATTGGTTGAATCATTAGTTTGTTGTCGTTCGCTAATTGCTGCAAACTCCTGTGAGTGACATGATTTGTAGCTGGAGGGAAGGCATTATTATGTCCTGCTCTTGAGCTGGACCACACATCGCGAGAAAAGAGAAGTCATGGTTTTGATTGAATTTGAGGGGGGAAAAGACTAATTATTTATAACAAATATTTCAATGTTCCATAAAAAAAAGGAATTGTCAAACTGATTTTGATTTCACAGTAACTTTAAACCTCACCCCTTCACAATATACTGCAAGCTCACAAATGCCCACTTCTTGAAACCCAGTCAACAACTGATGGAAAGAAGCAAGCCTATTCCCCAATGTTTGTTCTGATATTCCACTACACTTGTATGTGTGTCAAAATATGGAAGAAAAAAAAAGTCCACGGTAGCATACAATGGATTTTGAGTGCAAGGAAAGAACACCGAATCCTTAAGGGCCTACAACGAAAACAGCATAAAACATTAAAACTATTGCATTAATGTCTGTAAACTTCATGAGCAAATGATTACAAGGTCCAGTCAGCTGCTGGCTTTCAATCCGCTGCATTCAAATTCAGATAAACCGGGTGTGAAAATTAACAACAAATCTCAGAAACCATTTTTTTGGTTCCAGTGTGGGCAAAATTACCACATTTTGCCTTTGTCAGGCAGTATGGAGGTCTTATTAGAAGTGATTTGAAAGTTAGGCTTCATGAACTCAAGAAGGGCTCAGGCTGTCGCTGCCTGTAATTTGATCCAATTAAAAAGCTTTGATGAGGAAGCCTCCTTCAACTGTCATTGAAGGAAGATAATGGTTTGGATTTCTGTTTATGGCTCAGCTATTCATTTATGGCAAGCAGGGGCAAATCATATTTAACGGTGTCTTAAACTGAAGTTTTTTTGGGTGGGAGGAGGGGGCACGAGTATTATATTTAATCTTTTTTTTTTTTTTACTAAACTCATGGACAGCATTGGCCGCAACACAGTAATGAAGCACCTCGCCCCCGAAACAATCAATGAGTACAGAGGGAGACGGATGGACTGTTTCACAACATGATCACACCTATCTCAGCAGCTCGAATTAGACCCATCACACTTAGTCCTCCTCTGTGGACGTGTCTTTGGCAACAAAGCATGTCTAATTCGGAAAGCAAAAAAAAAAAGCAAAACGTTTAAATGAGCCGGAAAATGTAATGTGTCTGCCCAAGCCTCTTTGATGGGAGTCCATTGACACTGATATGAATGTAGGATTTATGTGGCCATTTATGTATGCTGCGTTACGGCTGAAGGAGCATGGCCCTGTTCTATTACATGAGTTAACACTTCTGCAGAGATCACCTGAGACCCGCCTGACGTTTTCCCTTCCCCCGCGCTCTCTCTCTTTCTCTCCCTCCTACTCCTCTGCTCTGGAGTGTGCTGAATGCCTGATTTCTCCCTGACAAGATGATCACATTATCCATGGCAATTTAAATCAGATAGACACTGGCAGGTTAAGGATTATCAGACGATGCAGTGCAAGAAGGCCTTACGCTAACACCATATTCTAATATAGGTGATAAAAAGACACTTAAACCCTGAGCAGAGGGGTGCATTAAGCAAGTAAAATCTTTTAGGAGAAAACATTTGAAATAAGTTAAACGAGGTAGTTTAACGAGGTAGTTCAGCTTATTGTAATTGTATGTGAAAATTCTGGGCATACAGAATTATATATTAAAGAGGGGAAGCACCTTGAATAAAAGCATGAATTAAATATGATCAGGACGAGAGATGGAGCAAGATTAAATTCACTGTTTGCTAAAGAGTGCAAGGCTTTAGCTGGGCTTCAAGGTCAAGGTTTACAGATCACTGACATTCTCTAGCTTGAGTTCCTGCTCGTCACAATAGCTAAAGATTTTCAATTAGGCAATAATCATAAAAAAACAAAAAAACATATCTATCACTATATTATTAAACTATATTGCTATAATGTATGGGCTATATAGAGTGCAGCAGTGCCCTCCAATTTTTAGTAGGTTTTTTTTTTTTTTTACTCCATTCTGTTTTCCAAAGAGAATTTTTTTAAAAGTTTAAAATGAATGGACAACGCTGCGTATGCATAAGAGATGTCAGTAGAATTAAAAATAATAAAAGTTGATCTAATGGAAATGTTTCTGTAGAAATAATATTTAACATTTATTGCATCAATTTAAAGTAAAAATGTAAATAAAATTGGATTTTTCATCCAGAACACCATGTTGCAATATAGACATTAAAACCTTCAGTTAATCTTGCTGTGTATTCAAAATGCAGAACAGACATCAGACAGAACTAACAATGTGCATTTTTAAACTAAAGTCAATTAATGTTAACAAATGAAACCTAAAGTAAAGTAAAATGTAAAGTCTTCATGAATCTTTAGCCATTTTTGTAACAATAAAAAAATACACTGAATAAAAAAGAATATTGAAAGTTTATTCCTTATTCAAGCAGAAAAAAACAAAGCTGAAAGAAAATAAAGAACAGGTTATTTTTTTAAAACAGTTACTACATAAACAGTGTAGACTGAAGTTATTTTAGCCCAGCTAGTCTATTTATAAGCTAAGCAAGCAGAATAATACATTTAATTGTTTGTTTTTTCATCTCTTAGAGATGAGTCACAAAAAAGTGAGTCTGTGTTGGCAATGCAAAAACTTTGAACTGCAGTAGGTGAACTAAAAATTCACCTTGATCCAAACCTCTTAAACTGTTTGGAATTAATGACATTGCATTCCTAGGAAATGTATTTCAAGATACTCACTTGATTCATAATCCAGCTATTGACAGAGAGGTTTAGATCTGAGACGAAGGAATGCTGAAGATGATAGCAGTGGAATCTCCAAAGGACCCACTCAGACAAGTAGGCCAAGAGTCGACCAGACGGGGGCTTCAGCTCATCAGACGGAGACCTGCAGATCCCTAATAGGGCTCAAAGAAACCAAAGACATCCTACCTGGGCTCTGACCTCAAACACACCGGCCAGCCTTGGAACCTACTTCCACTGAAGGCCGTGGGAACAGATTGTTTCAATTACCACAATCCTCACGTACCCAAGTCCCCCCGACACCGGCTGCATCCACGTGCTAGAAAGGGATTTGGGAAGCAACATGTGGCACCAGAGCACTGGGGGCCAATGCTTTCCTACATCTATATTCTGTTTGAACCCAGAGATCTCTCCAATATAGCATCCCCCAACACTCTCAGATTTTCTTTAGATCAAACGTCTGTCCATAAGCACAGATTTTTGTGGTTTTAACTTGCTCTCTAAATGTAAAGCGAAATCACTTGTGAGCGCACACATCTAAACTAGATACATTTTGGCTGTTATTTTTTTTTTTATTTATAAGCATGAAATGGATACCTGAATATTTATCCCTACACTGGCTTGGAGAGCTGTGGCTGTCTATAACGATCGTGGGTGTATATTTAAGTATAGATCAAATTTCATGAATTAATTTCAATTATCACAGAATTATCCAAATATTTCTAATAATAAAAAAGTAAGAGTAAAAGTATGTCTATAGTTTATGTTTCAGAATATTGTCCTTTGCATCTAAAATAACTTGTTCAGTGTAAAAAAAAAAAAAGAGGTTCATCTTGAAGTGCATCACAGGTGTCACGCCCAGCTGGAGCTGCCAGCTAAAGACTGTGGTTGGCACTCCAGCTTTCTATGTACTCTGTGTTTTTGTGTCTGTTTCCACATCCGAACTCCATTTCCCAGTATGCACCTCTCCCCCACAGCTGTTGCTATTCAGGCTCATTCATTCAATCAGTTCCACCTATATAAATACCAGTCTGTTTGTTTTTCTAGTTACGGTTCATTGATGGACACTCCCTGTATGTTTCACAGTCATCTTAGTGCCTATTTTCCTGTGTTTCCTTGTCTCCCCTGGATTTATCGTGTCTCGACCATTGCCTGTACCCGGATCTTCGTCTTAGTCTCACCCCATGGATTGTGTTTGCCGGTATTTGATTATTGCTCCATTTATCATTTACTCTATTGCCTATGCCTCTGCTGATTCTGTTTTGCCGGTGCTCGACTTTGTCTGCCTGACCCTGAGTTCTAAT
>JAUMHQ010000048.1:7987750-8002777 GCA_032361165.1 Enteromius paludinosus
TAAGCAAAAATATAAGTAAAATATAAGTAAACTGTATGAATGAAAAACACAATCAGACAATATATATATATATATATATATATGTATATATATATGTATCTCTCTCTCTCTCTCTCTCTCTCTCTCTCTCCCTCTCTCTCTCTCTCTCTCTATACATATATATATATATATTTATTTATTTTATTTTTTATTTTTTTTACAATAGCTTATAGGATTTACACCATGAAAGAATCGTACATGTAGAATTATTAGAATTTCTTAAAGACTTCACATTCATATCAAAATCTTTCCGAAAAAAAAAATAAGGGGTTTTCTTTGACAATTTACATTTATGAATGTAAAATTTAGCAAGGAATAACAGTAAATCAATAATACATTTTTCAAAGAGAAACCAAAAAAATTATTTTTGGGGGATTATACAGAAGTTTGAATCTAAGAATTTTCTAACATTCCCAAAATAATTGATTGATTTATTCAAACTGATGACGACTGACTTTAGATTTCCGAAAAAAAATTCCTCGTCACGTTTCATAAATCAGATTTTAAAATCGCAAAGTCACTACGGGAAGCCGCGGAGCTCATTCACTGACAGCACGCTCTTTCCCAGAAGCCTTTCCTCATATTGTACACAATCATCATGGCGGCGCAGGATGGTAGGTAGCGTGAAAATGTACTTAAATGCTATGTGCACAGTCTTTGCGGTGTTATTTACAGGCGCATTACATCAGCCCCAGTTATGTGACACTTGTATTGCACTGAATGGACGCTCTTTTAACTTGTCAGGGTGAAAAAATAGCTAGATATTCTGTGATTAGCCATGTCGAAAACTTCGGCTGTGTCACCACATCTAGAGAGCAGTCTACCTAGACAGCATTTTGAGGGATGCTGAAACGTTTGCCCATTTCTGGAACTTTCGACTAACGCTTATTGGACATCGACGAAGCGTTTGCAACGTTTCAACGAGGGATCCAATCTAACCCACAGCACCCGAAGATGCTGTCTACATAGGCAGCTCAGGGAATTTTGAGACACAGTCTTGATATGAGCTTGCGAATATTAGCACAGCGGGCTGGCTAAGTTACCGAGGAGTCCGTTGTGTACGATTAAAACACACTGTCGTGTCGCTCGTGCTTACATTCACTGGTCTTAGTTCAACAGTTGGGTTTAAATGACGAAAAGGGACTCTACTAGATGTTTCTGGACCTTTGGACAGTAGCTAGTCAGTTAGCTTTTCAAATCTGTATACTAGGGACGGTCTAGTTAGCACTATTTGAGAAATAAAACATACAAGTAATGGCTGGGACTGCACACAAATTTGGCTTTTATCGGTAACATTTAAATAGTCTCCTAGCTTTCTCAAAAGTGTTAATATTAACTTATTGGTTATATAATATTGTTCTGTTTGTTATATTTTAATACTACAGTTTGACGTTGTCACATTAGTGCACTGAAACAGGTCAATATTTGCACTTGGTTAACTACATTTATTTAACAACGTGATTGCTCATCTGTTTATTGCTCCCACAGGAAGTGAGGTAGTAGGAATGGAGGCTGAGGTCACACAGAAGGTACCAGAATTGTCGTGCGAAGCTGCTGGACAAGAAGATGCAGCAGGGACTGAACAAGCGTCTCTTCCCGATGGTGAAAGCACATCAGCTCAGCCCGCAGCTGTCAGCAACGGAGAGGAAAGTGACGAGGGGAAAGAGATGGTGGAAGTGAAAGTCATTTGGAACAAAAACAAATATGACCTTAAAATTCCCTTAGATGGCACCGGTGCTAAACTGAAAGAGAAGATTCACGCTCTCACTGGTAACCATGTCATTCAAACCTGCACGACTTTGAGCTGCCGGCCAACTTCTGAGGATGATAGTTTCACCAATTATGAAACGCGCTCAATTCAAGCTTTAAAGCAGGTTAACAGAAGACGATAACGTCATTATCCCTTATCTAATTAAAAGACAATCCCACATATAGATATATCATTAGATTAGGTAGATCCCAGAAAGCCACACCTCCAGCAATCACTATCCAGTCAATCCAAATATTTTTAACAGTACAGATTGTGTCAAAGCAGCTTTACAGTATTCAATTAGAAAATAGTGTGTCATTAATGCAGAAGGATTATAGTAAACGCTCAGTTGTCAATTAAAGGAACTAAAAGTCGAGTCTTCGGGGTCGGAGTCATTGATTCTTTTGTCACATGGATGGCAGTAGTATTATATTACTGCTTAATGATTCTCAACCTTCCTTCCGAACACGTTTATAGATATGGGAGGCTTTTCCGATCTCAAATCGTAGCTTTATTAGTTCTTAATGTGCACAAATTAGTACATTTCTGTCGTGATGTTAACATAATGTATCGGTATGATGAGAAAAGTCACTGAATGAATACAGTTATTACAAATGTGTAATGTTTGTATCTATTGTAAGAAACTGAGCTGGGAAGTGGACATGTGACAAGAGAATGAATGTCTCGAACCCAAAGACTAAAGAAACAAACTAATCATTTCTGCCTGCATAGCTTCTGTTTATGGGTATGTGACAAAATCTGTACCAATCGGGGGGTGAGGAAAACTAACAGGCTGCATGAGCTGATATAATGAGTTATTTATTTCTGTTTCTCATAATCTGGCATTGCTTGCATTATAGGTAGTAGATGTGTCATGGAATTTGGTTATTAACAAGTAACAGTTTATTTATATTCGGCTGAAATTCATTCATTTTGATTCAGAGATCCCAGTCAGTAAAATGATCTGACATTCTCATCACTATTACTATTATTTTATAATGTAGAAATAGTAGTATTTGGAGTCCCAATGTTTATTTTTGTACTGTATATTGTTATTTTTAAGCACAAAACTACCTTGGTCTGTCTTATGTCATCACTAAAGCATCAGTAAAAGGCTTCATGGTGAGACGATGTTAATGTTATGTAATGGAACCACCATATTATACAAATGCTTTTTGTGTGTGTGTTTTGTGTGGTTGTTAGGTCTTCCGCCTGCTATGCAGAAAGTGATGTACAAAGGTCTGCTACCAGAGGACAAGACGCTTCGAGAAATCAAAGTTACAAATGGTGCAAAGATTATGGTGGTTGGATCTACAATAAATGATGTACTAGCTGTAAATACACCAAAAGAAGTCATTCAGCAGGAGGTTAAAGCTGAGGAGAACAAAAAGGAGCCATTGTGCAGGCAAAAGGTGGGTGGAAATCCTATTTACATAATGTGAACTCTAGCTAGTTAAGATGGGAGGAATTCCTAGACATATGCTTAGTTTTTTTGTTTCTTTGTTTTTCTCAGCAACATAGAAAGGTTTTGGACAAAGGAAAACCAGAGGATGTCATGCCATCTATAAAAGGAGCTAAGGTATGCAAAACCTGTGAGGCATGGGATATGATTAGATTGTGCCAGTTCATCACACACGTGCCATACTAAATAAATGTGATGCATATTAGGGCTGATAATTGAATTCATTAGTTAGTTTACAGACATGGTGCATAATGCAGTCCAGAAATGCAGTTATGGACCCCTAAATATTGGGACAGAAATGAGTGCTAATGTGATTTCACCAAACATTTCAGGAATGTTTTATTTTATTTTTAACATGATATTGTCTGGTTTTGCTCAGTTTTGTCAATGAAAATATTACCTATAAAGCCACAGCAGAACTGGTTCGCATCTCAGAGCATGTTAATAAATCGGCCGTTTGAATGAATGAATAACTCACGCTTTGCTCATGAAGTTTGCTCATAAATACTGGCAATTTTAGTTTCTTATTTAGAGTATCCATAAACAATAAAGAGAAAGTTTATCATCATTTAATCACTCATGTTGCTTTTTAACCTATATGACTGACTTACCTTTGTCGAACATAAAAGATATTTTGAATAATGTTAGGCACCAAGCTGCTTTACTAATGATTTTCATTTGTATGAACAAAAAACACTCAGATCTCTCTCAAATGGTCTTCTTTTATGTTCCAAAGCTCTTTTAGCCTAATTGTTTGTGCGTAATACGTTTCCATGAATCAACATAATTCTTTCTAATGGTACTTTTGGTTATGTATGATGGCATTTTAGTGCCACGTTAAAAAAATAAACAAAATCTAAGATTACGAGAATAAAATATATCAAGGAGACCTACTGAGTGCACGCCAGTGCCCCTAGAGGTCCTCCCTGGGCAATCCAACAAAAAGAGCAATTTCTCACGGTTGGTAGTAGGGGTGGGCGATATCTCCATATTTATAGTATATCGAGATATTTTTGAAACTCGATATGAATTTTGACATATCTATGTATCGATATATTGTTTCTATTTAATTTTCGCCACTTTGCTTGTTTGCCTTTCTCTGTGCTGTGTTCGCCCCCGCCTCCTTGCTTTTGTTCCCAGACTATGTATCGTATATCGAGATATAGCAAAATATATCGAGATATATTTTTTGGTCCATATCGCCCAACCCTAGTTGGTAAGGCGTTCTCTGGAATATCTCCGCGTTTCCCCCCCGGTGCCTATCTTCCTGAAGGTGCACAAGGAGCTGATCAGGTCGCCTACGCCCTGGCCCCGTGCCCCTCTCGCCACCCTCAATGGTGGGGCTGTGCGGCGTTTCCCCAGGCTGGATCGTACTGGCTGCGTATTCACTCCAAGGCGTGTAAGCTCTGAATCGACCCCCTCTCAGGCTGCCGATCAGGATGCTCACCCCGAAGCACATTTTCTTGTGTATTCGGCACCTGGATGGGTCCAGGGAGCTGGGCTCGGTCAACATGACTGCCCGCCTCACCACCAAGCACGTGCAGGCTGTGCTGAAGTGCTTGAACTTCTTCAGGCATAAGACACCTTTCAGAGACTCTTGGGGCATATGGCAGACGCAGTAATGCCGTGTTTTGATCTTCGCGTCCAGGCCGTGTCTTCATTTAGACATCAGGTGAGCGGGAGGCTGGCTGGCGTCGGCTTGCTGCGCCACTCCCATGGGGTCCGTGCGCTATTCCTCAGATTGTTCCCTCTGCGAACCCGAGTCCTCCTGCCCTGCAGTCAGGACTAGATGCAGAGTAGCTCCTGCTGACATGTCCACCTGTCGGCACGGAGGTCTATGCATAACACTGTCTCAGGGTTGTGGCCTTTTCCACGGGTCTGTTCCCATATGTAACTTTGGAGTGACTCGAATGAAGGGGAACGTCTATGCTATGAAGGTAACCCTCGGGGACACCTGATTTCTAGTGATAATCGTCTTCTTGACTACAGAGACCGTCTCTGCATTTGCTAATAAATAGTTTGATTCTCGTCATTATACATTACCATCACTCTGTTCTCATACCTGATAATGTTCAGTGCTTGGCTACGAATCTGGATTGTTAAAAGCGCTATACAAATAACAGTGACTTGACTTGACTCATTCCCTGAAGGAGGGAACGGAGACGGTACATCCCTTGCCACGACCTTGGGTCGCTCTGACGCCAGCTCGGCTCCTCAGTAAAAACCTGAAGGTGCACTGCATCAGCGCCCTCTTATACTCATGTAGTGATCAGATGCAGCTGGATACAATCCGTGCACGCCAAGGTTCATTGGCCTTTTGTTAAGCTTCAAGGCGATTGATCTCTCATGCGAGTTCCCATATGTAACGTCTCTATTCCCTCCATCAGGGAACGATGGTTATCTTTGTAACCTAGACATTTCTTAGATCTTACCCTGGAGGTCCAATGCACTGCAAAGTTTAGCTGTAACCCTAATCAAACACACCTGAGCATGTTAATCAGTGTCTCAAGGATCATTAGGAAGTCACAGGAAGGTGAGTTTTATCAGGGTTGGCACTAAACTCTGCAGTGCATCGGAGCTCCAGGGTAAGATTTGACCTTGCACTATAGGCTACCCTCAAAATATTATAACTTTAATTTCTATGATTTAAATGACAGATATTGACTTTATTCTCGTAATATGTAGACTTTATTCTTGTAGAATTTCAACGTAATTTCTCATAGTTTGGACTTAATTCTCAAAATATTCTCGTAATCTTAGATTATTTTATTTTTTTACATGGCACTTAAATGTTGTCTTAGTTATTTCTTCCTAAAACGCATCGCATTGAATGTGATATTGGCTTTAAAATATCTTTTGTGGGTGGCTTCACAGTCTAATTCAATTTGTGATTAGATTAATCACCACATCATTCAGTTAATTATATTAATCATTTTAATTGATTGACAGGATATATAGGTACAGTACAGGCCAAAAGTTTGGACACACCTTCTCATTCAGTGTGTTTTCTTTATTTTCATGATCATTTCATTGGTAGATTCTCACTGAAGGCATCATAACTATGAATGAACACATGTGGAGTTATGTACTCAACAAAAAAAGGAACTTCATGAGTGTGCAAAGCAGTAATCAGAGCAAAGGGTGGCTATTTTGAAGTGAGAATCTACCAATGTAAATGTTCATGAAAATAAAGAAAACACATTGAATGAGAAGGTGTGTCCAAACTTTTGGCCTGTACTGTATACTGACACACATTTGTCAGTTGTTTTTACATTTTTAACTGGACCATAAATTTGTCCTGGTGTGACATAATGAAAAAAACAAGCAAACATATAAATAGCAATATGAAATTATAATTAATTGAAATGTAATTTGTTTCTGAATGTCAATTAACCTAACTGTTGGATAATTTCAAGACCCACTTTGACAACAAGATAAACTTTGCTGTCACCCGTTCAAAACTGCTAAAAATGATCATTTTAAGTTATTTATTGATAATTGTATCTCCCCCAATGCAATACTCAACTGTTTTGTGTTTTAAAGATAATAAAAACACATCTGTAATTACATTTTTGTCACACCATAAGACATTACATCACACCAATGGACAGAAATGGTAGTTATTATTAACAGCTTTTTTTTAAGCAAAACAAAATAATTTTCATCAACAAATTCAGTCTCTTTCAATCAGTATATTCTTTTCGTTTCAAAAACATAGTATTACATATATATATAATGGCAGAAATCTAAATCAACAAAAGACTGGGGAAACACTAGTAGTAGTACACATATCAAGGAATTAAGTTATATAAAAAATAAAAATGATAGAATAGAAAAAGAGCAGAGAGCTATAGAGACTTCTTTTTTTAAATAGAAGTAGAATAAGTAAAAAGAAAAGAAACAACCTAGTGTTAGTTTATCTGTATGATACGTGTGTGTGTGTGTGTGTGTGTGTGGCTGTGTTTTACTGGACAGCATCATGGTGGTTTAGTGGTCATGTCCTTCATTTCACCCTTCACTTCATTAAGGGTGCAGACTAAGTTCCTTGTGCGCACTAATGACATCTGAGTGATCTCTTATTTGTTGAACAGGAGCGTCTGCCAACAGTGCCTTTATCAGGAATGTACAACAAATCTGGTGGAAAAGTACGACTCACTTTTAAACTGGAACAGGATCAGTTGTGGATCGGAACGAAAGGTGATTTCAGTACAAATTCATCATTTATCCATAATACTCTATGTATGCTTACGTTTATTCTTTCCCTGCCTGCAGAAAGAACAGAAAAAATCCCAATGGGTTCCATCAAAAATGTTGTGACTGAGCCAATAGAGAGTCACGAGGACTATCATATGATGGTATGTTTATCGCTAACTATCCACTGTATCTTTTTTAGGGGTGGGCATAGATACATTTTTTTAATCTAGATTCATTTTGAAATAAATCTAGATTGAAATGGCTCATTTGAATTCTGCCGAAGGCATTCAGAATATGTGTGCTACCTAAATAAAAGTAAAGCCCTATTCGGACAGGGGGTCGTTTCCTTGTGTGTTTTAGCCAACGTGATACGCCGTAAATGCTCTTACTGATCTGATCTCTGTATGCCCAGATGTACAAAGCAGACCCTATCTATCTATCTATCTATCTATCTATCTATCTGTGTTTATATATATATATATATATATCTAGGTGTTTGTTTGTTTCTCACCCTAGGCATTTCAGCTGGGTCCAACAGAAGCCTCACAATATTGGGTCTACTGGGTGCCTGCACAGTTTGTTGATGCAATCAAAGACACAGTTCTCGGAAAATGGCAGTATTTTTAACGTGCCTCTATAGACACTGAAGAATTGGGATTCAGAGCAGAAGATTGAAAACATTAACTGGAGCCAACACAATAATCTGAAGAACCGATTTTTCTGAAGTATATCCAGAGCAAACCGAAGGATTGCTGTTGGACAAAATATTTTGGGGGGTTTTAAGTGCACTAAGTGTCAGCATCCCGTTTTTTCAAACTGTTTCACCACTCATTTTTTTTAAAGCAATCCCAAGCATAAACAGAAAATTGTACAGAACTTGCATATACATTTCTCGTAGTTATTCTGAAAGAAATAAAAATTATTTAAGGAAAATGATCGATGCAGTAGAAAGATTTTATCTAGGATATTCCTCGGTTTACCATGCAACTCAAGCAATCTTGCCAAAGTCGATAGCTCACACAGTTGTTAATTTCACAGTCAGCTTTTATCATTGCACAGATTATAGTTTACATGTACAATAGCAACGATGTAACACTCCGATTTGGGATTAATCCAGGTAAAAAGAGCATTGTTGCATTTTATGTGGTTCAAAAAATTCTGCATTTTCTTCAAGACTTTGAATTTTTAATAGCACATGGAGAGCTCATCTCATTTTGCCTTGACAGCAGGAGCCTTGATGCAGAAGTACAACCCTAAAAGCCTGGAGTGCAGTAGCGCAGCCTCTGTACTTTCAACTACAAACTTTTCACAAAGGCAATATCTTTTTAATATTTCACCTTTTGGTCCAAGCCCTTCTCAAATCAGATGTGATATTAAACCGTGTTCATGTGCCCATTAACACTCAGTCAGATAACTAAGTTGCTGATGGTTGACTCTTCTGATCATGCATGTTGTTTTTTTAAACATGGTGCTAACCGATGACAAGCATTTTTAATTCAATAAAGCCCAAAGGAAGGAAGAATTTCAGTGACCTTTCTGTAATAAATTCACCTGCATACTGACATTTTGAGTTTTCAAACATGATCAGCTCACAATTTAAATTCTTCCTGGACTATATATTTCAGTGTATATGTATCTAGTTCAGTAGTAAGAGGTATAGCCTTCAGGCCATATAAGATAGCATTAAATCACATTCACCAATGGATCCTCTGCAGTAAATGGGTGCCGTCAGAATGGGAGTCTGATAAAAACATCACAATAATCCACAAGCAAAGACATGAGTTTATTCTGGTCGACATCATGTGAAGCGAACAGAACAGATCCATCTTTAGGATTTTTTTTACTTTACACCTGCTTCCTGCTACATTATGAGTCCTCTATCCATAATATTTCTCCAGTAAAAAGGTCACTTCTACACAAATTTGTCAGTTGATTTTGTTTCAAGAGGACAACAGGGAATAGACTCATATTTTTGGACAGAATAGATGGTTTAAATATAAAATGCTTTGTTACAAATGAGAGATTTGTTTAATACAAATATGTTTTTATTAATATGAAATATGCAGCTTTTTGCTTCACAAGACACATGTTGATGGACTGTAGTCACGTGGATGATTGTGATGTTTTTATCTGCTGTTGGACTGGTGTTCTGACGGCACCCATTCACTGCAGAAGATCCATTGGTGAGCAAGGGAATTATAACATATTACATAATTAGATTATACAGCTATTTGTGGTTGAGCATTAGTGTTTGCTAAAGTATTAATAGTGCCTCTAATGTGAAAAAAAAACTGCATTAAAATATTTTGAATATTAAAGGAATAGTTCACCCAAAAATGAAAAAATTCTGTCATCCTTTACTCACCCTCTGGTATTTCCGAATAAGTATGAATTTCTTTGTTCTGCCAAACACAAAGGAAGATAATTTTGAAGAAAGGCTGTTTTGGTCACTACTAACTCCCATAGTATTTTTTTCCTACTGTGGGAGTCAACATTTTCACAATATTTTTGTTCTGCAGAACAAAGAAATCCATACTGGTTTGGAACTACTCGAGGTTGTCTAAAACAGAACTATTCCTTTAAACCATTCGCTGGTGATGGATGTATGCAAAAAATAACAAGTACTTTTTTTTTCAATTTTGTGTCCATATTTTTATTTGCCTTTAAATCCATCATGTTCTCCTTAAAAGCTTGCATTTGAACTCATTTTGAGCCGTCATACTTAAACGCATGTCTCGTGATGCTGTATTATTTTAATTGCAATTAAACAGTACAGTACATTCCATATGTTTTTTGCTACTTGAGTAGGGGTTTTTTTTTGTTTTTTTTTTGTTTTTTTGAAAAATCTGCTGTTATCATGGACCACAGATGTAAACCTCAGGTAAAAAAAAAAAAACAAAAGAAGGAAACCAGTTTTGATCACTATCACAGGCATGAGGAATGGAAAATATGCCTTCAGGTATGTAGCAGAGGTACACACTGGATTATTTTTTTTTTTACCTTGTTAACCTATGAGCTCATCTTTACAAAAGACTCTTTATCCAAAGTGATTTGCACCAGAAATGAGAAAAATCATGTGGATTTGCCACCAGAAATTAAAATGGCAGAGTCTAAAACATTCACAGAGCATTAAACTCGATTTTACAAAGTTTTTAAGCAGAACTAGCTGTTTTATATATTTTTTATATACCTGTCAGATTTTTTATACCTGAGATGCAAATTCATCACTTTCATCTACAAATACTCTCTTGAGTTGTCATTCTAACCACAACCCTTTTATTATTATTATTATTATCACAGTTTCTGTTCCTAAGCAGAGTAGTTTGGTGAAAGGAGTGTTTGACCTGTGTGTGCTGGTGCAAATTTATCTCCATTGAAGGATCCAAATGATCTGTGACCATGCGTCACCCCTAGTCCTGAAAAATCTGAGACATGCATAACAAGATACACCTGTTTCTTAATCTGCACAACAACTTGCTGTATAAAAAGTGGGTAGTCTGTGTTTTTAATCCTGAAAGCATCTTGTGACAGTAACTGGGCACACCCATAAGATGTTTCTGTCATTTTACTATATAGACTTCTATTATGCCATTGAAGTTTACATGTTTCTTTTTTTTTTTTTTTTTTACAAAAACAAGTGACCTGTATGAGGTTTGCATGTCTGGAAGTGTGCTTTGTCTAGAAAGGTGATTTTTCTGTGCTTTGAAAAATTCTAGAACAAATTATAATTTCAAATGAGTTACCTTCATGTCTATTTATCAAGGAATCCTGAAAAAAGTTTTGTTTGAAGCCACCAGACATATTGTCTAGTTTGCTTTCACAGATGAGCTTGTATGTTTAGGGTGATGAGCAGATCCTTTCTTTCTCCAAACTTTAGACTTTCCGTCACTTTGGTAAATCTTTGTCCCAGAATCTTTGAGGCTCATCTCTGTACTTTTTGACAAACTCCAGCCTGGCCTTCCTATTCTTCTTGCTAATGATTGGTTTGCATCTTAGCCTCTGTACTTGTGATCACGAAGTCTTCTGTGGACAGTAGACTGTGATACCTTCACTCCTGCCCGCTGGAGGTTGTGGCTGATTTCACGTACAGTTGTTTTAGGGTCTTTCCAGAGAGCTCTCACAATGTTTCTGTATTCAGCTCCAGTTGTTTTCCTTGGTTTGTCTGTTACACCAGTAGCTTCTTTCTTCTTCAGGACATTTCAAATGGTTGAATGACCAATGTGTGTGCAGTGGCTCTGATTGACTTTTCTTCTTCTCTCAGCTTCACAATTGCTTGTTTTTCACCCATAGACAGCTCTCTGGTCTTCATGTTGGTTAAACCTCTTAACTATAAATGCAGTTTGAATGGGCTAAACCTGAGCACAGTATAATAAATATAAATAGAAACTCTTTGAAGTTGATATGAAAAATGTGACTTTCGTGTGGTTAAGCTACGTTTTGGATAGGATTAGGGTTGTGGGGTTGATGCGTATCATATGCACTCCAAACACGTGTGTCATATATATGCCAAAGTCCATTTTTGCTTATCTTTTTTGCGACTTTTTGTTTTTATTTGTCATACTATTTCTACACATATTGGGCTGCATATAGGGAACAGGAATAGAAACATCTGATAGAGTAGCTTACCATTTGAATGAAATAACAAATGCAAATTTGTTCAATACAACCATGTATAAACATGTTTTGTCAACAGCATATGTTATTTTGCCATAAATCTTCTTCCTCACTCTGTTCTTTGAATGTGCTGGATTGCAGACTGCAGGATCACAGCAAAGTGTGCATTAGCAGATGAAAGTGTATTCTGTTCACAAATACAATATGATACAAATCTAGGTTTAGTACTTTGTTAAATTATATTATTTGAGAGTGAACTGATTATTATGTTTTGAGACACTGCATGTTATTTCAAAATGTTTTATGGTTTATCAATAAGCTGCAATGTAAAACATTTCAGGTGGTTTCAACTAATTATTATTTAGTAACAAGTTCCACAGAATTTTTAACTTCAATTTTTGCAATTTTTTTTCTTGGCTCAACCTTTAGTGAACTAGTTTTATAGTCCATTCAACTAAAATGTTTTCATTAGTCAAATTTTTAGAATACTACAGTATGTACAGGGGGTATGTTTTCTGAATGAGACGTGAGCGCGTCATTTTTAGTGATTAAAACCTTGTGTTTTACTCTCTTCTTCACATAAAGACTTCGTATGGCTTCAGAAGACTTGGAATGTGACACGACTTGTTTGTAATGTATACTGCTTGTTTATGATTAGTTTGTGCAATAAATACCTGTGACTGCATTTGCCTGTGTGTGTGTTTATATTGTTCAGAGGTGGGTAGGTTTGAGGTAGAAGTAGGCTTCGGTGCTCCAATAAAAGACATAAATATATAATAAATGTATATGCAAACCATTACATTAAGTCAAACAACTGAAAACAATGGTGGACCCTGAAAAGGGGTACCTTGAGCTTCAGAAAGTGATGCAAAAGGATCTTGACCAAGCGTCAAAATGTGACGAGTTGGTTCTTAACCACGTAATGCATATTTTAGCTTTCAGACATTTAAATACACATAAGCACTAGCGAAACACTACATTTAGAGCTTGTAAAATACACACAGATGTCTGAAGCAACAATGACAATCCATACTGTAGATACACAAAGTATAGGTAAATATAAATTCACTCTATTCTTCACCCAGTTCGGCCATTTACTATCATGTATTTTGGGAGAAATTGATGAATTTGCGTGCTGTAAATCTGTATGACGGGACTCTCTGAACTGCAGCGCGAACAAACAAGGCGGGGCCCATCTCTGTTACAGACCAAGATCATTTAAAAAGGTGTTTAAACGACAAAACACACTCATTTACATATACATGGAAACAGTAAGGGCATACGTTCTAAAATAACGGTGGCCTATAAAAACTCACTCTTGGGACAGCTGGAATATTCTAAACTCACCTCTGAAAGGGTTAACTCCAAGCTGCTACACAGGTCAGATTGAGCAGAGGACTGGTACTTGTGGTCTTGGCCTGATGGCCAACGAGGTGTTTGGAGGGGATATGTCTCTGGAGCTCATGTAGCTGACATTCAGGGCTGTAGAGGTCATCTCTAGAACGAAACAGACTGATATTAGTGTAATGTTACGTTAAATTCATTATTTTATTTTACTTTTGGCCATCTATGGTTAAGGAAAAGAAGAAATGTAAACAAAAATTTTTATAAAGGGTTTCCATGTATTTCCATATGTCTTATGCAAAGTTTCCTATATGTTAGTTCAAAAGAGATTGTGTGCCACTGTTCCGTTAAGGCGGTGAGTGCTGGGTAAGAAGACGAGAGAGAAGTGGGGTGTGCGAGTTCGGCTGTTCATGCTGTAATGCAGATGCTTCCGATTAAAGAAAGAAACAAGAATTATCACCCTTGTAATCCGAGTTTTGTTCACGTTATCCACGTGGAAGAGACGGAACATCTGTAGTAGAGAATAAGGGTTACCCTTTCAGTTGAATCACTTCGACGTTACATATGGTGAATTGGTGAACATATGACTAAACCTGGCGCAGGTGCCGGACTCCGAGAAGGTTCGCTTTCTCGACGCCCCCATCTCCCAGGCTGGCCTATTCGGCGACACTGTCGGGGACTTGGCCCAGGAGTTCGCGGCAGTACATCAGCAGATGGCGGCGATGTCTTGCCTCGGCGGGCGCCCTCCCGTTCCCCGAGTGCTCCTCCGCTTGTGCATCGCCGAGGGCATCCCCCCGCTGCACCAAGAGAACCACCTGCTCCGACACCAGCTGGAGCACACAATGCTAGGTTGGCAGCCCAACGGCAACATCGTCAAGAAACACCCGGAGGGGTGGGAAGCGCTCCTGAGACAGGCAGCCCGGAGGTGATGAGATCTGCTCTTCGGTGGACGTCGAGACCATCTCCGTCCCCACTCCTGGAGGAGGGCCAGGAGATCATGTGCATTCAGCTGCCGCCGGCCTACGGGTCGGTGGTACCCACAAATTCACAGAAAGAGCAATTTCTCACACCTCCGGGCCCAGTGTCTGGAGGTCTCCATCTAACTCAACCTTTTTCCTTTCAGATGCAGACCCTGGACTCTGTGTCGCCAGCGCGGGAGCCAGGGACAGGTAAGCGCTGCGCAATGCAGTCAGACGAAACAGTCCCTGTCCCCGTCCCGCTATGGGCAGCCCCACTACTGGCACAGCGGTCACGCTCCGCTGATACCCCTGACGACGCGGCTCAGAGCCTGGATAGCGCTCCCCAGCCCCTCGCAGTGGTTGATGCGGACGGTACGCCTCGGCTATTCGATTCAATTCGCTCGCCCCAGTATCGCGGCATTCGCTCTACCTTGGTCCGCACAGAAAGCCAAGCCGCCGTACTGCGCGCGGAGATTGCTGTCCTACTGGCGAAGGAAGCAATCGAGCCGGTCCCTCCCGCCGAGATGACGTCTGGGTTTTACAGCCCTTATTTCATCATGCCCAAAAAGAGTGGTGGATCTAAGAGCGCTGAATCGGTCTCTTCTCAAGATGCCATTCAAGATGCTCACTCCGAAGCGCATACTGACATGCATTCGGAGCCAGGA
>JAUMHQ010000048.1:8006955-8025977 GCA_032361165.1 Enteromius paludinosus
TCAGTCCTTGGTTGAAATTCCGAGGATCCTCGACATTGGAACAGTCCTTCGACGGATGTCGATGACGTAGCATCCACGAATTTTTCTGGCTTCCGAGGATCCTTCCTTGACATTGGGAAACACCTAGTATGTCTCTGAACACCTCAGTATTCATTCGGCTGCTGTTGTCCTGTGTCACGTCATCAATTAACTCAGTGCCACTGGCAGCCATCGCACTGCCTCCGCCGTGTTTTACAGATGATGTGGTATGCTTTGGATCATGAGCTGTTCCACTCCTTCCCCAAACTTTTTTCCTGCCACCATTCTGGTAGAGGTTGATCTGGGTTTCATCAGCCCAAAGAGTTTTTCCAGAACTGTGCTGGCTTTTTTAGCAAAGTCCATTCTAACCTTACTATTCTTGAGGCTAATGAGTGGCTTGGACCCTCTGTATTTATTGTTCATGCAGTCTTCTCTTCATGGTAGACTTGGACATGGATAGGCCTACCTCTTGGAGAGTGTTGGCTGCTGTGAAGGGGTTTCTCTTGACCATAGAAATGATTCTGCGATCATCCACCACTGTTGTCTTCTGTGGACGTCCAGGCCCCTGTTCCATAAAACAAGTTTACCAAATAAGCCAGGCTTATTTCAGTTAGTCTGACTTATTACAAGTTAATTTGTATTAAAATAAGTCAGACTATCTGCCATAAGCCTGGCTAATTTGGTAAACTTGTTTTATGGAACAGGCCCCAGGTCTTTTCGCGTTGTTGAGTTCACCAGTGTTTTCTTTCTTTCTTTCTTTCTTTCTCAGAATGTACCACACTGTACCACTCGTAATATTATAGCAATTTCTCTGATGGCTTTTTTCTGTTTTCGCAACTCAAGGATGGCTTTGTTTCACCTGAACGGAGAGCTCCTTTGACCACATATTGTCTGTTCACAGCAAAAATCTTCCACATGCGAGCACAATTCCTCAAATTAACTTTTATCTGCTTCATTAATAATGCCATGACAAAGGAATTGGCCACACCTGCCCAAGCAATAGCCTTTGGGTCAACTGTCCAATTACTTTTGGTCCCTCTATGGGTGGCATATGTAAAGGAGCTGAAACTCTTAAAACCCTTCATCCAATGTGAAAGTGGATACCCTCAATTAAAAACACATCATGTTTATGTCCTTATAACTATCACTGGAATATGTATCAGTAAACAAGTCAGTGTCCAAATATTTATGGCCCTAAGTTAACTATATATATATATATATATATAGGGGCCAACAAAACGAAAGTAAATCTGAAAATAGCTACTTGAGTCTTTAACATGAGGAAAAAAAACAATTATGCTAGGGTTCAACTGGAAAAACCAGATTCAACCAACTTCTCTATTTAGCTGGTTGAGGTTGGTTTAAGTGGTTAATCAACAGCACACTACAGCCGATGGGGTGGAAATCAACCAGGTTAGTCTCTTGAAATATCTCTAATTATTCATATATATATATATATAAGGTGATGTATACAACCTTTTTTTTTTTGTAAACACCGGAGTTTCCAATTTGTGTTTAAAAAAGAGCCATTACCAACAGGATTGGTGACAGGTTGGCCTTGTTGGGCTGGCGGTGGTGGATACATCGGACTGTAGGATTGAGCTGGATACGGAGGCACAGGTGTCTTCATGTCTGGGGCAGGAGCATAGGGCATTGGCGGATACTGTGGGTTTGATCCCAGCGACTCCTCATAGGATGGAGGAGGAGGGTGTCCCACGAGTATTGATGACTCCAATGGGGGTGCGCTTGCCATCGCCTTGATAGGTGCTTCAAAACACAACAGAAACCATATGTGCTCACTTATCATTTAAGTTATTGTACTGTATCGATATTCACAGTCTTGCTCTATTCGTGATTCGGCGCTTTTCTAGAGGCAATCTGACTGAGGCGCTTCACACACAAACTACAAACACCACGTTCAGCACGAGACATACAAGTTCTCAGAGTCCTGACCTAGAAGCGCAAAGCGACGCCCATTCAAGAAATAAACTTCAACGACTTACGGGTTTTGTTGTTTCTTGAGAAGGCGCTCAGAAGCGATCCGACAGAACGTTTCCTGCTTCTTAGTTTTGTTACGCACTCGCTGTATTTCCGCAGAAAAGATGGGTGGGCTGAACTCTCTCATAAGATCATCAGCGCTAAACTACACACTGTAGAGCACGAGAGCTGTCGTAACGTCAACATGTATATCTGGAAGGGTTTAGTAAGGAGCTGTTGAGGGTTTATTGATAAACGGGAGAAAGACTTTTAGTCGTTTTCCTTAAGTTCCGTATTTGGTCACATGAGTTACAGGCAGCGATCTCTCGTGATGATAGCTCAACTCGGCTGAAAAACAACTGCTTTGTTTGCGTCTTCTCGTGAATACTGTTATTGGTTTACAACGTACCCCTTTTTTATGTAAACGATATGGCTAGCGTATGCATTTTTATGTGCATTAGTGTATGAATCTGTATAGAAAATAATAAGTATAATAGATATATATATATATATTAAAAGACATGTGCAACAGGTATTTTATTTATAGAATTAAATGCATTCATGTAAATAGTTTTTATTAAAACATGTGACTGCTTTGCCTTTTTTTCTACTTTTAGCAGCTAACCCAAGGGACTCGCATATTATTATTCTGTGAACGTTCTGCAGAAGAGGGACTTCGTGTACGTGTCTGTAGCTTAGCTGGGAAGATATAGCAGTTTACAGTGATTCATATTCACAAACACACACACACACAAATACAGAAATGAATCCTTTTCGATTAGTTTTTTTAAACGTAGAACAAATGTCACGCGCACAGCAGCCCATCTACATCCGCCTGCATGAGCACTTCCTCTACGGTCAAAACACCATTGCTTTTAGGCTGTTTGATTGGATATTTACCTTTTTTTTCATGCGTGATCTCATTTCCTGTACAGTACAGTGACAAGCTACATTTATTTATTTATTAATTCATCTGCTCGGGCTAGAAATGTAAGCGACTCGTTCGGGATATTGCCGTGTATAGCGGAACAGCTGGATAACTGGAGACAGGCGGAGTGTTTATTGCAGCTGGCACATCTCTCCAGTGCACGACATGGTTCGCAAAGCCCGCATAAGCGTTATTCTTTGATTAAAAGGCGGCCTGGTTTTGGTAAGCTTCACTTTAAATCATGCCTTTTCTTCATTTTATATCGGTTGCATTTTATAAAGTAACCTGTTCCATTCAAGGCTTGTGTAGATCGCATATAAATCGTTTCTGTTTCGGAGCAAATACATGCTGTCTGTCCGACTGCAGCGATATTTGCTGCAGTTGTTTTCGGAGATGGTGTGTTGCACGGACGCTTTTTAGCGGAAAGGCCTCGTGCCTCTCGGATCAATTCAAGCGCGAGCGCATGTAAGCTCACCGTCGCGTGGGCAGGATGGAAAGTGTTCGCCAGGATGCTCATGGCGTTGCATAACCTGTGGCTTCACGAAGGGAACCGTGACTTGAGCAGTGACGGCTGGTAGCTGTGTGAAAGGCACCTATTTATATTTTACAGGAATGACTGAGAACTAAAGACGGGAGAAACGAAGCTTTCCGAAACTCCGAGTCAGTTGAACCAATTACTTAGCAAAATGATTCACTTTCGAAACGCACCAATTACACCCTTTACAAACAGATTTCAAGTTTTATTAGAAGTTTGATTCGCTATATACTATTAATTAATCATGTAATACCATTATAATAGCCTGTACAACATGTGGCAGGACCACAAAACCAGACAATTTTATTTTTCGTTGAGATTTGTACATCATTAGTAAAAAAGCTTTCCATTGATAAATGGTTAGTTAGGATAGGACAAGATTTGGTCGAGATACACCTGGAATCTGAGGGTTCAAAAATCAACCAATAAATTGAGAAAATCACCTTTAAAGTTTTCCATATACATTTCTTAGCAATGTGTATTTTAAAAAATATATATATTTATGGTAGGAAAGGGATCAGTTTGATCCATACAATGCATCTTTGGCTATTTCTATAAATATATATACCAGAGCTGCTTATGACTGGTTTTGCGCTCCAGGGTTATGAAACAATAGTGTTTTCCTTGTCTGATTTATGGAGAGCTTTGTAAAGCAGGCCAATAAGAATGTATTAACTGAGTGTCACGCTTGCTCTTTAGGCTAATACATCTTCAAAAACCTTGATGGTTTGATAATTGCTTGAATGTTTGCTTTGTAACAAATGATTTACAAAGGTTTCAATGCGCCATAAAGCAATGTTTTGAAACCGTATGGTAGAATCATGCCTGTTTTTTGTCTTTCAGATGTAGCCCAAGCCTACAAGAACTGTGCAGAACTGCCTCTCTGGGACTTTTGAAGGCCTGTTGCTGACTGACAGGATGTCTATCACGGACCATAGCCCCACTACCGGGGTCGTCACTATTATTGTAATACTCATTGCCGTCGCTGCACTGGGCGCTTTAATTCTGGGTTGTTGGTGCTACTTGCGGCTGCAGCGCATCAGTCAGTCTGAAGACGAGGAGAGCATTGTGGGTGAAGGTGAAACCAAGGAGCCCTTCTTGCTGGTCCAGTATTCAGCCAAAGGCCCGCGGGTGGAGCACAAGACCAAGCTCACCCCTAACGGCACAGAGAGCCGCACATAAGTCCTCTCATCCCCCCTCGCAATGTATACTGTGTCGTGTTTGTAGTCTAAAAGAGTCTGAAACCTCGCTCAACTCTGAAATGAAACCACAAGCTGATGAACAGAGACAACCCTAGTGCATGCAGTTGTCTAGTTGCTTTGACCCGATTTTGTTCTTTTCTTTTTTTGCCCATTTTGTGGTGGTATGACCCTGTCATAATGTGAAATCGACAACTGTGCAATGCTGTTTGTTTGTGATTCCGAAGCTAAATCAAGATGATTCGGATTTCTTTGGTGGTTATTTTTCATCCAGAGCTGGCTCTGGGGTTAAGACATTTAACACACACTTGAATGGACTGATTTCATTACCATGTTAAAGTTTTAGATAGTTTTGAGGCTTTCATTTGGTTTGTTTACTTTTAAAAATAAAGGTTCTTTATCGGCATCTACGGTTCTGCGAAGAATCCTTTTAAAATCCGTGGAATCTTTCCATTTCACAAAAGGTTCTTCTAAGAATTGTTCGTTTTATTGGAAAACTAAAACAAGGCTCTTTTATGGCATTGCTGTGAAAACTCCCTTTCCGAACCTTTATTTTTAAGTGTTGAACTGCAATACATAGAAACTTTTACATAATACATAAGCACTTCAGGAGACCCTAACTTGCCAAATTATGTATACTGGCTTTTGAAAGCTCTTACATTATATTTGTACATGTTTAGAATCATGGTTTCATTAGCACTTTTTATCTGTATTGTGACATATAAGTGATTTTTGTAAACAGCGTTTGCTGGTTCTGGTTTAACCCTGCTAGGAAACCACTATAAGAACGGAAGCCGATGACTGAGGTGATCATTGCAATCCCGGAGGCGAACGTTTGTGGTGGTTGAGCACATTTCTACATCGCGAGAAGTCATTTGAAAGTGTAAATATTATTTTTATAGATGGCTTAATGCAGAACTGGATACTGAAAAGTCATTGTCTTGAGTTTTTAACCTGTTCCTTCACCGTATTGTTTTAGTGGTATCGCAGTGTTTGCTGTTTGTACATGTGAGATGAAAGTGAGAGAAATTATTTATTTTTATACAGTATTCATGCATATGTTGTCTATAGGGGCAAAATCAACAGTCAGGCATATAGAGAGGGAGACGAAGTCGGCCGATTTTTTGTGTGTGTGTGTGTGTGTGTTTGTATATTATGTGCTGTTCGATATACAGAAGGAACAGTACATGCATGTTAATTTAATCAGCATATTTGAGAAAAGCTACTTTTTATGAGTAAAGTGCTCAGTATATTGCTTATGTCACTCCAGCCAGCGTGTCTGTCCAGTGTTTGACTGTACTGAACAATAAAACCCCTGTGACTAGGAAAATGCTTGCTTTTATTCACTTCAATCTGATGCAAGTCTATTTGCATAGTGTTTTTTATTATACAAATCATTGCAAAGCAGCTTACAGGAAATTAAGTCGCTACAATTTATCATATATCGTAGAAACATATTAGGCTATTTGCATTTGCAACTTTTAAATGTAGGTGCTAAATCTTGTTAACTTTTTACATTATTATGCATAAGTGATTTATTTAAGCATTTACGGACAGTTTTCTTACGTCATAGCCCAATAAACTTCCCCTTCAAGGTGGCATTTATTAGTCATACTGATTTGTCTTTGTTCCTGTTTTTGTTCCAGAGGGTTGATCATGACCAGCTTAATTCAGTTATTTAGACCTAATGCAACGACGACCAAAGTAACTTATTGTAATCACTTGCTGTTAGTGCTTACTAACACAAACAGATGCGGACACTTTAGATGCATCTAACAAGCTCAAATGCTGTGCAGAACTGCGAAAGCGCCACACATGTGCACAGTGTATACTCTATTCATCAGTATTGCTTGAAAGAGATTTTGCAACTTGTGCATCAAAAAGGTTTGTTAAACGCATTGAGCTTGAGTCTGCAGAAAGGAGCTTTACTAACAAGGTCTTAGAATAAAAAATAAACATGAAAATTATTGGTAAGACGAGAAGGGGTCATTTGTTGAATAATGAATGCAGAATGCATTCCTACCACTACTTATTAATGTTTCAGGTTAGTTATTGAAAATACAATTGTTCTCGTTGAATTATGTGGTTCAAAGTGCATTAACTAGTTTTAACAAACATTTTAATAATGCATTCAAACATGCTGCAATTAAAGCAGGATTAATAAAATAATGTTCATTCTTATTTCATGTTTACCAATAAACGTTATAAAGCGTTACCAAATAACTGATGAAATTTTGACCAACTAGGTAAGCTTTTTTCTTCTTTGTAACGAAGACCTTGTTTTTTTAAAGTGAAATATTAGTTTTTAAATTTCTTCAACTAAACGCGCGGCAACTGAATATAATAAACAAAAAAAGACACTAGCATACACCAGTTTTATTTGGTTAAACAAGTATTTAAATTTAAATAAAATGAATTATTTTTTTACAGGGAAAGCACAGCAGATCCATCCCATAATGCATTTATTATGATACAGAAGTGCAGATGGCAGATTGTTATTTTGTCTCCCTCTAGTGGCTAAAACCAGTCTTGACATGGTTCGCCCTCAGCATGCCGCTTTCCTTTCTCAGCTTTCATAAATACACGGTTACAGTATTACTTCCCTCGCCGTTTCGCTTTCAGGAACTAAAGATACTAAAAAGAATACAACTTTATTGTGTTTATGTCGGTCCATATATAATACCAACAGGCATTAACACAGCAACCACACAACATAGTGAAGTAATTCGGTGCGAACCAACATTCCAAAACTCCTAAACAAACCGCGGTAAACAAAAACAAACATAAAAAAAGGCGGGAATTTGACACGGGAATCTCAGAGGCGCTATTTCTTTCCTTCTGCTTTGGGTTTCAAGAGCAAAATCCAGTTCCGGAAAGGTGGTGATCCACTGTGTGTTATTTAATAAAAGAAACATAAAAGGCGATGGTGCGTTTATGTTTAACCGGTTTTAAAAGCAACAAAGCCGTGATTTACTCTGAACACAAGGCCAGCTCTGTGCTTTCCATGAAACCCTAGAAGAAGGATGTCCTTCTCCCGAGAGCCACGCTACGCTCGCCTGATTCAATACTGAACCCAAGACATCACAGTTCCAGAAAACACTGCATTAACAGATTCAGATCAATTAAAACATTACTTAATATCTTTAAGCAGAAAACTATATTTGCCAAAGTCATTATCGTTTGGTGCTATCAAGTGATCTTTTCTGGCTTTGGCAAGTTTCATCAAAAGGAATTCTCTCCTGTCCTTCCATTCCTTCAGCTCCTCATCTCCGTGTGCCAGCTTACAAAGCTCCTCCTCCGTGCAGGTGCCCTTGAGGAACCTGGAGCGAGCAGAAACAAACCAGTCTGTCAGGACGGCTGTTAACAGTTAATGTGACACGAGCGGTGTTAGACTGACCGTTCGCAAACTTTGAAGGTTCCTGTGGGGAAGCGATACTGCCAGCAGTTCTGATCGTCCTCGGAGTTGAACACTCGTTCTTTGTGCTTCTCAGAGGTGATATGTTGCTGCCACTGCTTATCGCTGTTGCAGTTCTTCCCACACAACCAGCAATGGTTGCCAGCCTGTTGAAACAGCATTTAGAGATTGTGCAATGTTCAGTCACTTTCAGAAAAGAAAATGTGTATAAATGTGCAGCCAATGACTACATATAATTAACACACACACACTCTCCCCATCTCTCGCTCTCTATCATTTATATTATACCATGCCGATTTGCTGCTCATGAAACATCAATGGTGTAATATTTTTGTGGAAACCATGATGATTTTTTTGTAAAGCATTAATAACAAACTCAAACCACCGAATGTTTATATGCTGTAATTTACTTGTAAAGTCCTATTTGGATCAAGCGCATGAATATTAATGACATTATGTGACATTTAGCCCGGAAGGTCAAACGCACTGCCTGAAATACAGATGTTGAAGTGTTTGCTGATCAGTTGGCAAACTAACATGATTCATGAATATTTATTGAGTTGAGTCACAATAAGGTTGCCAAGCAATATCTGTATTTCACAATTAATATTCACTCACTGTACTCTTATACATTTTACATAGAGGACGTGTTTAAAACGTCACTGGAACACGTTGCAGAGGTCGGGATGCATTTTTAAGTGGAATGGTTTTTACTTGAAACCCCAAACTGTAGTCCAAGAGAGTGAAAATATAGAGACGGACAAAAAGCACGCAGACATGAGAGGCCAGAGTACGTGTGCTGTCCTTGATGGTCAGTGTTTTGTAATTTCCTTGCCTGCGTGTACAGGCCACTCTAAGACAGAGCGAGGTTGTGTCAGTGTGATAATGATCTGTGAAATATGAATGCTGTTTCCATACCACTTCCTCGGCGTAGTCCGTGGGCATGTGAATCTGTTTGCCATTCTCTCGTGTAGCACCGCTGCTTTCCTCGCTCCAGCCCGGCTTCTGAGACTGCAGCCACATTTCATACAGCTGCTCCATGTCTGCAACTACACACACACACAAGGGCTGCATGATAAATCAGTCACAACCATCAGTATCTGTCAGCGCTGAGGGGCAGGTGTTCAGAAAGCTGGAGAAGGTAATCGATCCAGATACACACTTTTTCAGATGACCAAATCTGGATTACTAGTGCAGATGAAAACCAAGTTTGTATTTTGTGGTCTAATTCGATTTCAGGATCCTTTTTCCTTTGAACCACCAATTTTTTCAGACTTGATCCAATCTTTGGATTAACTTTTGAACAACTGGCCCTGGGTGATTACACGAGTCAATTCACTGAAGCAGGGCACAGAAACAAGAATAAGAATCTTAGAAATAATTCTAATGTTCCACATAATCTAGTCTCAGTGAAAGGTACCTGTCCAGTATTACATCACTACACACTTCTTCCAGATCCTTCAGATCAGAAAAATAATTTGGTCCCATAAATAAATTGAAAGGTGAACTTTCTCCAGAGCCTGTCCAAAATAGTGTGTTCTCCTTGGTTTGAGAAAAGCACTCAACAACACATTAAAACAATTCTTCTGGCTTAACTATGACAGCTTAGGTCATAAAGGTCACTACGGTCTCTCATCGACAGGATCAACTCACATTTTGTTTATTTTTCCTTTTTGAAACCTCTAGCTTCATATCAGTGTGTTTGGGGGACGTTCCTGATTAAAGCTTTGGTATCCAGGATGCAATACACTTATGGACATATGTATGGGTGCCACATAGGGTTGGGTCGATAGACGATGCCATCGTCCATCACGATCGTCCGCCCCGCCGCCGCAGCAGCAACCAGCTCGTGAAAAACACACTTAATCTATGGCGTGATTGGCGGCAAATCTATGCCATTAATAAGAGAGCGAACCAACTGATGCTGAAATCATTTCCACGAGAGAAAAACAGATGTACATGCGAAGAAACGGGGCCGCGAGTTCATATCAAACCCTCGCGGTTTCAAGCACTCGCACGCGATCATCCCTGCGCTCGATCTTCTCTCACCTGCTCGCATGAACACTGTTTTTGTCATTTTTGCCAGTTGTGGGGCGGGGCTTGGTGTTTTAGTTACAACTAAACAACCCCCCCCCCTTCAGTGTATTGCATCTCTGACCCCGGTCCTTGGGTTTGACTACAGTTATAATATGCTACAATTTTAACTGCATCTTTTGCATTAAATAGCGGTGATAAATCAGCAGTGCACGGATAAGCTCACAGCTATTCAACTGTTGGTTAATGCTGACTCAGAACAGGAACACTCGTTTAGGTGGAAGAGCAAGTTAGGCTATTTTTATCAAACATTGCTTTAAACAAGACTACATAATACTGCTCACTTGTTTGTTGTCTTCGGCCAATACAGCCAAGCTAAAGCAAAACGTAAACACTGAACAACAATACTGCAATCAAATTGAACAGAATTAATGTATCATGCATTTAAATGCATGGTGAACTTACTATTGTTCTCCTTCATGAAGGTCCACAGATCTCTCTCTTCTGTGCTGTGAGCAAAAGAGCAGTTTCCAATGTACTGACACTTTTTTCCAGCCGCCACATGCATACAAATCTGCAAACAAGCAGGAATAATTATTACAATTAAAGAGAGTGACAGTATTTAAAAGCAATTCATTTCTGTTCATATTAGAAGCTAGGATTCATATTCCTTAGCAAGAAAGAAAACCATTACACCTACTTCAAACTGAGCAGGAATGGGCTTTTTGGTTGGGAGAGGTCGAACTGTAGTCCACTTTTTCCGTTCAATAGAGCTAACCAGAACCACCCGTCTCTCTTTAGACCAGCTGGGACACAAAGAAACACAAGAGTTGGTTTCAGAATATTGCAGTCTAGTGAATTACAGAAAGCTCACACCATTTACCTAAAAGTACATACTAAACGAAAGGGGGTTCATGTCCTTTTAACTACTTTCGTGATCATTTCTCCTTTAGTGTTGCACAAAGGAAACTTGACACAGGAGTAAATTTCCATTTTTCGATTAAATGAGCTGTGGACTCACGGATGCCGGGCCTTTGCACTGCAGTACTTCTTGTTTTTGTCTGGCTCGCTGACTTGGCCGTTCCTCCAACACTGAGCACATACAAACTGCATCTTCAGGTTCGCTGGTCCAAATCTGCGCAGGGCCGGTGGGAGCTCCTATGGGATCGCCACAAAAATAACATAAGACACCTCTTGCAGGCATATAGCATCTATTAGGAGGCATATAAATCGTACCGGAGCATGAACAGCAGCATCCATATTCCAATATTTCTGTGACTCCTGGACAATACCTTCATGTGAGATACCTGAAACAAACCAACACACGACAGTTAGCATTTCCTGGCAGTCTTCATGTCGGGTAATTGATGGGTCTCAAGCGGCAGCTCACCTTGTTCGCTCTGCATCATCCATACTTTAAGCTCGATGAGGCTGTGGGAGTAAAAGCAGAAATCCTCTCTCTGGCAGCCATACCTCACCTCATGCCTACACAGGTCCATCTGGCAATGAGGGAAGTATGGACGGATTTTGGAGTACCTGACAGTTTTGTCCCTTAAATAGTGTACAAGGCACCTGAGGGGGGAGAGAAAGACGATGAAAAAAAAAAAAAAAAAGTGTTAACGCAACATTTTTTTTTTTATTATTAAACTAGGGCCAGGCAATACAGACTATAAAAATGTCATTACTACAAGACTCTCCAAGAAAGCTTTATACAAAAATATTTGACCAAATAAAAAAAGTGCTAAACTGCAAATTTGACTATGCATTTGCTCTGAAATGGGCGAGAATAATCACATTTTAAATGCTTAACTAAAATATTAATAAAATATATACCGTTTTTTATTTGTATTAATAATTTCTCTTTTCCTATATAAGTGTTAACATTATATCTAATAGTAGATTTATATGTAGTGATAAGGTATTAAATCACAGACACTGGAGAGCTTTGATGTTTCAAATGTTGCCTGCTGTAATCTTGTCAAGTAACGCTTCATTTTAAGGTGTCCTTGTTACACGTTGCATGCACTTACTATTATACAAACAATAAACTAAGCATAATTACATGCAAGTGACCCTCAACCAAACCATAACCCTAGAGTTAATTACTATTACTCAGTACTTAAATGCATAATCACATTGTAACAATGGCACCTTTAAATGAAGTGTAACTACTCTCAAACAAGTCATGACAAGGTATGGGTGTGAAGTTGACCTACTGACACAGTTTAGGAAATGTAATGGTTTAACAAAAATGCACCGAACAGATCAGCCCTGATGAAGTCATTAATTCAGAACAATGGCATTCAATGCAAAGCATGAATCAACACATTTAGTGTCTGGACATGTCTTGTGACCAGAAGAGATGCTTACTTCTTTTCCTCAAACGCATGCTTTGTCACTGGGTGAGAGCATAGACTGGGGTTGTCCTTATTGGTTTTGCTGATTATTCGGGGTTTGTGATCAAAGCACACCTACAGACCAAGTCACACACGTTAGATATTTGTACAGCTTCTTCAAACTTTGAACCAATGCAAATTTCAGCAATGACGAAAAAACTAACTAAAAATCCATTCCTTCGAAAACCGGTCATTCCAGTTCAGTGATGAAATGAGGTGCGTTAAAGACACACAGTCAGCTGCTAAAAATTTAAATCTCCAATAGGAAAAAAAGGCTAATCATACACTTGATTTATTAGGATCAGCTGACCTCCAGGTGTATCACGGATTAGTTGCTCATAGCTACAGTAAGCAAGCCGTTCAAACAATGGCACGGTTTACCTCACAGAGGAACATAAATATCCCGTGGTGCTCCTGTAAGATTTTGGGCACAGTCAAATTCATTTTAGGTTTAGATCCATAAGGATCACACAGATTTTCTCTGCAGATGAAGCCTTTGCGTTCTAGCGTCCACACGTCAATTTCCTCTTGGCAATAGGCAAAGGTACAATGGCCAAGATATCGGCATTCCTGTCCAATCGCCACATCTATAAAGCAGAAATTGAGTATTTTAGTAAGTCATCTGGGACAATGTAAAATAAAGCCTCGAAGGAGATCACTGCAATTACCTTTGCAAATATAATAAGGCCCCATGTACTGGTTTTTAGTGGGTCTCGGTCGAATAAGCTTCCATGTTGGAAGTTCACAATGTTTGGTTCTTCCTAAAAGCAAGTCTTTTTTGCATTTGTGGTCTTCTGAATGGTAAGTGTAATCCAGCACTCCAGGGCCTGTGAATGAAATCAGGTGAAGAGGAATCCATTATGCAAAACCTCAGTGTTTGCATCTCCAAAAAAGGTCTGGAAACACTGCCTAGCAACGCTCCTGCATGAGTGCCGCTTACCAGTTTTAATGTAGCATGAGGAACAGGCCTGTTTAAATTCATGGGTATCAGCAAGCGGGTTCTTGGCGAGGTCTAACTGCGCTGGATAATCCTGCACGAATGTCCCATCGGATGTGGTGAAACCCATGCCGATGGGTGGAATGCTTGGCACTGACATGTCACTATTACTCAGCTGAAAGAGAAAGTAACAGATTAAAGCAAAGAGCACAGCTGGATGTTCAGGAAATTGTTTATCATATTGATTTGAAAGAACTCTTACCTGCATAAAGTGATGCTGGCTAAATGGTTTATCTGATCCATGAGGAATTAAAAAACAAAAGGGAAAACCGAAATGAGCAAAGGAAACATTGTCAGCAGGGACCAAAATTAACAATGGCACTCATTCACTAAGTTTGCGTATATGCACAATTTTAAGAGAAGAATATCGATTCACCAAAACCTTTGGAATATACAGGAACAACTGAAACCATACGTTAACAAAAAGATCGAGTGTCCACCAAAGCGTTTTTCCCTACAGCTAGAGATTTTTTTTCAGTTATTTACATTTTTTAAAACGCCAGGAGCGTGCAGAGCGCTCGAGCGTTTTTCCCTCGCCGCTGGGAGTTGAAGAATGTTCAACTTTGGGTTAAAACACTGCACTCATCAACGTCACTTTCCAGTCAGCCAACCAATCACAGAGGAGGAGGGGCGGGACTGCCAGCTAGACAATGGAGAAGTTGATATTGCTCGTCTCTGAGTATTTATTTCTTTACTAGTACAACAATATTGTTATGAAATGTAATGTGTGCAGAACCGTTACGCTCTCAAGCGCTCACAGATGAGCATTTTTTTGGCACTTATTTGTGTTAAGTTACATTTGATCCTAGCACGACTAATTATGTCGAAGTATGTTGCATTAACTGTGCTATACAACCCTATTCTATTATATATATATTCATATTTCATTTGACAAGGATTACATCTCGGGTTAGTCAACCGTGAGAAAGAGGCCATTATTATTATTTCTTTTTAATTCTGCGATGCAAACAAGCTTCCATAGGTGTGTTGCATGTTTTATGCAAATGACTAACCTCCTGTACGCAGTTATTTAAAATACTTAATTCACTAACACCAAAACAATGTCGAAGGGGTCATGAACTGCCTTTTTTAATTTTGTACTGTTCTCTTTTCGTTTGTCTTTTAGTTTCAGTCTTTATGAAATGAGGATGTTTTTATAGTACAACGACCTCTAATAAAGGTCAAAAGATCAAAGGGAAATTTGACTTCTCCGTTCATGACCCCTTTAAGAACAAATTAATTAGATATCTCCATGTGTTCAAATACAAAACCACCCTGCGATTATGAGTGAATGAGAACCAATGATCTTAGCCATTCATTACAAATACTCCAGGAAACATTCTGGGAAACAAATCCTTACGGCTGGTACATTTACTCACCATTTTAAGGTGAGGCAAATGACACATTTTGGATTTTGAATTCAATTGTGTTGAGATGGCCAAGCCCAAAGTGTACTTCTGTGTTGATACGACCCACTTGTAGTGTATGTGTACAGCCTTTTCAAAAATACGCCATTTGATGACATGTGGGAAAGCGCTTAACACATATTAGGGTTCGTACACATTTTTAACAATACATTTCCATGACATTTGAGACTATATTCATGACCTAATGTTCCATTATTCTGCCATTAGGTACCAAAATCTGTTCAAATTCTCATAGCATATTTTAACTAAAATGATTGACAATTAATGCTATAGTTTGCTATCTTAGAAATAAGTACTAGAGCCCTGCATTTAAGCCTGGGCCCGACAAGTCTCGAGGGCCGGGCATCGGAGGACAATTTTCACATCATACAGTAGACATGGGACTGTTTCATGCTTTTTGAAAATATATTTTAAACATCCATCAATTAGTGATGAAATAATTGCTGGTGAAAGCAACACGAGACCGTGCTACCGCAGTGGAGAGGGTTCTGCGTTTATAAGCATGTAATAAGTTTGCCGCAAAACACCAGCAAAAGTGATTACCATGAATATATCAGGGGGAAATAGTAGAAAGATATTTATTATTTATATATATCACTTTAAAGTCATTTGCTGCGTCTGAAATTGCTTACTTCCCTACTATATAGTATGCGAGACGAGTAGTATTTCCGAATTCATAGCATTCGTAATTCAGTAAGTGAGAAGTACCCGGATGACCTACTGCTTCCGGCCGAATTCTGTAGTAGGCATACCATGAACACTTTCCTATCCCATGAGGCTCCGGGAGAGGAGGCGTCATATTCGAAAAATGGCGGAAAGTGGAGACGTGGCTCATTTTAAGCGTAAGCACCTCAGGAAGAAAACGTTTATTGTGATTAAATTACACTTGTTTAACACGATCTAAATAAGCTGATGAAATATTTAACTTTTAAAATTGTCGCGCTGTTGTGACGACGCATGACACGTGACAGCATTAATATGGCGGATGTAGTACGTCCGAGATCCATTCGGCTGCCGTCGCGAAAATGGCTGCCGTCGCGACTCTGTGGTCGCACAAATAAATTTCACTGCATATTGTACTTGTATGATTGTGTATGTGACAATAAATCTGATTCTGATTCTGATACTACCCCCATTCATACTATATAGAGTGTACTTTTTAACAGTCGGGTAGTACGCTCAATTTTAAATGTAGTACCTACTTAAGCAGTATGCGATTTCGGACATAGCAAAAGGCTTTGCGAATGAGTATGCAATACAGCCTTTACATCCCGCACCGATTTTCATAGATTTCCATGAATTTTCCAAAACTTTATGGGTTTATTTATTTTAGGCCTGGAAATTGCCGCTTTAAAATTCTTTCCATGACCGTACGAACCCTGACATACACACTAAAAAGTTTAGCTTTTGTCCAACGTCTTTACTTTTTCCTTACTAGATGTTATAAGCAACAAAAAATTGGTATTATATAAAATTATTTATATTTCAACACAATTGCTTATTGTTGATGCATCTCCAGTTTTTGTCTTTTTTCTACTGTGAAAGACAGACAGGTCCAGTGTTGCCACGCTAACTGACGAACATTAGTGAAAGAAATGTCTACTATGCTACTAATGAGTCACGTGCGATGTATGCACAACCTATTGTATGTATAAAAAACAAAAATATACTTTGGGATTAAGATCCTACTTACTAAGAAGCCATGATGAGCAACGCACCTGTCGGAGACTCTGAAATTGACAAACTATCCAATGAATCCAGAGGTGATGAAAATGTGTCCAGACCAATAGAATACGATGAAATTGACTTGTGATACAGTGCGGGCAAATTTACTGTGCACTGTGTACCCAAAAACGGATGGCCCAGGTGGGAAGGCATGAGCAAAGAACTCTGTATTGAACTACTGACGGCAATACTGGTCGGTAAAGGAATAGGTCCATCCACTGTGGGAATATCCTGGGTGGGGAAAAACAAAAAACAGACAAGCATTAACACGTCTTGTACGCACTCAAAACAACAGCAGAATTGGCCCTCCCCAAGCTTACCAATGAAGACTCAGGAGGACTTGCTCTGTCCAAAAGCTCATCTAGCTCATCCCCGATAATATCCGTGTCATAGTCCAAGCGGGTGTCTGGTACGGAGTAAGAGTCATTGGGCCTGGTTCCATTAACCAGAGGCATGTGTATGGGCATGGGAACAGGTTCTGGATTATGGGACTCAACCGGGACGAACGTCTCGGGCTCCACTTCTTCCTTCTCACTTACTGTAGAACACAATGGCATACTGACTTGTACCGGGCCGCCCATTCCCTGCACAGACTGGCCAGCTTCTATGGAGGCAAGGAGGCACTGCTAAGCTGATTTATTTTTTTTTTATTTACTATATACATACACTACCGTTCGATATTTCAAGGTCTGTAAGATTTTTTTGTTGTTGTTTAAAACGAGTCTCTTATGCTCACGAGGCTGTATTTATATAATTAAATATTCAGCAAAAACTGGAACTTTGTTAGATAATATTAGTATTTAAATTAAGTATTTTATTTCTTGAAAATATTTTAAAGTCTGTGTAAAGGCAATATTAAACGCATGTTCTGAGTTTGTCACATCACAGATAAATGTGTTAACCACCCAAATATATTTGAATGATAAAAAAAGCGAATGAAATAAAATAAAGTGTTATAATCTTGAATGTTCTTGAACGCTGGGGGCGTGTCCGTTAGCGGCACTGAAACCATGCCCACTCACGACAAAGCTGCCATCTCTTTCAACAGTCTTCTTCGAGCAGCTTGATTTAAATAAGGAGACCCAAGCTCAGTTGTTTGGTAAATTATACCAACCACGTAACATGACGAAGGCAAAGCTAGATAGCAAACCACAGGCTGTAGTATCTAACGGTAACTCACGATGTAACGGATGAACCACTGATGCTTATGCACTCTAGTCATTATGTGTGTGTTCGACTGTACTGATGTCACACAGCGATCAGTCTGTGAAGTCAATGCTGCTTCTAACCCAACACAGCTCTTATAGTTTTGCCGGAGGGGCAATGCTAGGTGGCTCCATTGCATCACCGAGCTCCAATTTAGACCCACCCAATAAATCCTGCTGATGAAAATGGTGGAAAGCTGTTCAATGGTATATTTAAGTATTATATAGTTCACAGTCTTTGTAATGTTTCAGCATTGCATTTCTAACATTTATAGTGGGTTTACAAAAAATTCTCAAAATTGACTTTACACAGTCTTTAAAGTGTGATTTATTACTGCAGACTTCAGTGTCATCAGTTGTGGCAGTGGCCATTTTTAACTACACTAGAAGAATTATAAAACTTAATATATTAATATCAGAATTTATTATTCCGAGAAATATAGAATAAAAAAGGCGGTTTAATAAAACAAACAATTATTTTATAACATAAATATTTTATTGCCACTTTTGATCCATTTAGTTATATACTTGGTGAATAAAAGTGTTAACTTGCTTATATATATATATATAAAAATCTTACTGACTCAAACTTTAGGACAGTAGTAAACATTACTGATGGTAGGTATTCACTGACTTACCCATTTCAATATCCTCCACAGAGGAAGAGCAGTGAGAATGCTGTTGGGAAATAAAGCAGCTCAGTAGGGTTGCTGAAATTAATTATTCTGCACACGCACAGGCGCTCACCATCTTACCTTATCATTAACCGCTCCCGACAGAGTTGGACCAGGCAACACATTTAAGGCAGGCTAATTTCAACAGAGAGAGAGAAAAAAGGAGAGCTTTATTTTCCCTGGCACAATTATAACTGATCATTCTAAACAAACACTTTTTCTCCAACCAGCTATAAAGCAGACACACCCTTTTTATATATATCTATATATATATATCTATATATCTATATATATATCTATCTATCTATCTATCTATCTATCTCTATCTATCTATCTATCTATCTCTATCTATCTATCTATCTCTATCTATCTATCTATCTATCTATCTCTATCTATCTATCTATCTCTATCTATCTCTATCTATCTATATCTATCTATCTGACTATTTCTATCTATCTATCTGACTATTTCTATCTATCTATCTGACTATTT
>JAUMHQ010000048.1:8057774-8068805 GCA_032361165.1 Enteromius paludinosus
GTACAGTATAAAAACCATTACGCCTATGGAGAGTCCCCATAAATCACAAAAACCAACATGTGTGTGTGTGTGTGTGTAAAGAAAATCCTGTGTTAAACATCCACAGCATTCCTTTCAGGTACCCTTCTTGCACATAACTGCATGATCGTTATTTTGCACACGCTCATTTGGCACCAGTCCTTTTCTATTTTGCTGTGATGTATGAGTATACACTGTCTTTTTCTTTTCTCCTCAGCAGTGGATTCCATATTCTGTTCTAAAAGGCAAAAAGAGTTCAACCGATATTGAAGAAAATCCTAGACCGTGTCCCTCCAGAAATAGGCCATTTGCATTTTCCGTTCAGCACGGTGAAGCTCATAAATTTGTATTAGAAATCTAATTCCTCCCTCCCTAAATACAACTGCGTAACATCTGCAGTGTTTGTTCTTCCTCCATTGCAGTAGATCTGGTGTAAACTGGCGGAAGAGCTACATGGATTTTCTGTTGGTTTTGTGGTATTTATCAAAAAAAGTTCTATGCGGGTCAATCGTACGTCTGGTTTGTTCTCGCTGAACTCATTGTATACTTTGCAGCCTATATGTCTGAATCCATAAATAAACCCTCATGGTTTGTATTTGTGTTACTGCTTCCTGTATGTGGCTGCCTGCACTGCGGTTCTTACACCTCTGCATATAAGTGTAGGGTAAAAAAAAAAGATGGTTTTGAGTAGCACAGATGGTTTGGTCAGATGCACTCCTTATATCTCTCTGTCCTTTAATCTTCTCTTGTTTTGTGTGCACTCTTTCATGGCAGGCCCGGGCTCCAATCTTACAGCCTGAGGGGAGGAATAAACAAGAGTCTCTGGGAGAGACAGCCAGAGGTGGGAGGGGGAGAGCTGTACAAAGATGGGGGTGGGAATGCAAGAAGAGCTCATTTTTGTTGCTGAAACCTGAGCGCGCTGAGCTCTTGACTGAGATTTCAGAGCGAATAGGAAAGGCACTGTACAGGCAAGGGGCATATTTTGAATAATGCTCTGTAAGTGATATATTTTCAAAGCGCTGTGTGATATCTGGCCGTATGGATAGTGTTTGGGCTGCTTTGATGTACATTAGTGTAGACAAAGATGAAAAAGGGATACATATAATGATATACATAGTTCCTATTTCACACAGTCTATGCGTTAATATGTATGATGTCAGAAAGGGATATGATACCCTTTTGCGTGAATGTAAAGAAAGGGATCTGATCACATTTAATGTGTGTATGTGTATATACATGGGCACACACAGTAGCCAAGCAAATATGTGATGTGTATTATTTAATGCCGTAGAAACTGAAAAAGTTTTTGTTCACATAATATATGTATGTGTACTGTGTATATTTATTATGCGCGTATATGCACGTATATATTTCAGAAAACATGTCATGTTTATATTTGAAATATATTTATATATAATATAAATTATATGAATTTTGAATACATATAAATGAATATACAGGTAAATATATGTGTGTGCTTTTATATATAACACAATAAATATACACAGTATATACCTGTATATTATGTACTTTTTAAAAAAGTCAATTTTGGATGCGATTAATCGTTTACAGAATAAAACTGCCTCATGCAAAGCATTCTGGGAACCAGAAATCCTCCTCTACCTTTTTCTGTTTCCTTCTGAAATTGGTTCCCAGAAATGCTTTGCATGAGGCTGCTATTTTATTTCATTTGTTCTTTAAGGATTTGTTAATGTTTAAAGTTCATTTATCTTCGGACAAACTGTCGCCAGTAAATAAGATTAATTTAAATCTTACATTAAAATTTAAATAAAAAATAATAAATAAATAAATCTTTAACAAACGTATAATAAAATAAATATTCATTTTTATTGTGTGGGTATTTTCAACATTTAAATTGTATTTTGTTTATTGCTTTATTTGCATGATTTTGAATTTATGAATAGAAATGAATAGATAGAGATGTCATGATAATATTAGAGATGATAATTTAGATGATTTTTAGATTTGAATTTGGTTGTAGATTTATTTTGTGTGCTCATTCTTGTCATTTGACAACATGCAGATTTGCATTGTTCTCTTTGTAATGTATGAGGCGGGATTTGAAATGTGTTCATCAAATATCAAAATCAGCACGCTAGCTCTCATCTTATCTTAAGCCAGCAGTGAGTTGGTGTCTTTGGGGGATGGAGGGATCTTTGAGGTGTCGGGTTTTATTGTTATGCAGAATTGATTCAGTCCTCTGAACACCTTTGCTCTCCATTGATCTTCAAATCAATGCAGCGCCGCAATCGTATAACCATCTCTGAGTCTCAATATCCCTTAATGAGCCGTTTTTATTCATGCAACAGTCGGCTAAAAAGTCTGTTCATACCGTCTCGGTGAGAACAGGGAATTCTGAGAATGTCTTCCAGCTGTGAATTATGTTAGGTGAAGCAGTTCACTGTTTGAGGTGAGAAAAGCCTTTCTCGGTTGCTTCTGCAAGACAATTCTGATAGATGATCCTGAGGATAAAATGACAGACTGTTTGGCTTACAAAGGAAAATAGATTTCGGCATGTGACGTGCGGTCCTCGAGGAGGATAACAGAGATCTAGAACGGAAGATTCTGTTGATTTATCTTCGCTGTCGTCATTTTTATCGGAATTTAATGTCCTTTTTTTTTTTTTTTTTTCAGTCAGCGCACTTCTGATTTTAAAACGCAGTGCCAGTGGGTATGCTAATGTTAGCTCCATTTCAGAGGTGTTACATTTAAGCGATATGAACTGTTAGCTGCCCTAGCAAGAAACTGGATACGCTTTTGACACACCTTCAAAGCCTCGGGATATTTCACTCTGTTTTTGCTGACACTTCTAAGCCACTCCTCCTGACATTTCCAGTCTGTTTCGGTCCTTGAAATGGATACCTTACTATTATTTGACACTTTTCTGTCTTCTTATCTGTTCAATCAGTCATTTTGGGCTGAAATGTGCACTACATGTAGCGTTATGTTAATCACACGTATCAATCATTTTAGTGAGTGGCGGTAGAAATGGTTGAATCTCTTGTATTATTCAGAAGAGAAGTCTCCTCTGAATAATACATCAGTGTGCTCTATAATGACCTATACATCGACCTCAGCTACAGTATGGCTAGGTATTGTCTGTTCATGAGCCAAACAAATGATTTGAACCTCCCCTGGTGCTTCAACTTCTTATGCTCTGTATGTGGTGTGCAGTATTTTAATGATGTGCTGCCCTTGTTTATTATGTGCCCTTTCACTGCTGAAGGGGAAAAAGCGAACTGGTTGTCTTTCATCAGCAAAAGATATGTCCCAATGCAGTACTTCAATTATAATATTTCATGCATTTACTTAATACTTCCACTCCTTTAAATCTAGTTTGGCTGGTTGGTTTGTTATTTACTTATTAGTTTACCTGTTGTTTTTTTTTTTACCTATTTTTAAGTAGGCTACTTATTTCTGAAAAAATATGACTTTTGTAAAAAGAAAAAAAGAAGCTATTCCAGTTGCTGTTGGCTCTTATTAAAATAATTATACTAAACATTATTTGATGTCCTTGATAATCCTGACAAAAACAAATGTAATCTTTTTTCTTCAGTGTATAGCGTACCTGATATTATCGAAGTAATTGCCATTTTTATAGCAGTATTATTATAATGAGTGTATATCATTTGCCTTTTAAAAATCTGCTGAAAAGTGTAGTCCGAAATCAAAATGTGAATTTAAAGGTACAGGCATTAATTTTTTTTATAAAGACGTCTCACCATTATTGTCATCACACTCTAAAATAGTAATGTTGTGAAATATTAATAACATTTAAAAGAGCTGTTTTCTATTTTAATATGTTTTTAAATGTATTTAATTTCTGTGATGGCAAACGTTTCCACTCTTCAGGGGTCACATGATCTTTCAGAAATCATTCTGTTATGCTTATTTTTTTATATTATCAATGTTCAAAACAGTTGTGCTGCTTAATATTTTTTGTTGAAACAAAGAATTTTTTTTTTCAGGTTTTTTTGATAAATCAAACAAGAATTTGTCCTGAATCTAAATTTACTGCCACTTTGGTCAGTTTACCAAATCCTTGCTGAATGAAAGAAGGAATTTCATTCCAAAAAAGACTTTTGAAGCACATCACTTTTAAAAACAATAACAACCAATTTTTGCATTTTTTGAAGGATAGTGCAGTGTATTTTAAAAGAACGGCATTACTTATTAATTCATAGTTTATTAAATGCATTTATTATTTTAAAACCTATTCTAATGATCTATATTTCTGCTTCTTCCATGAAAAAATATGTCAAATAATAAAAAAGTCACTTTTTACATAAATAGTTTCTAAGGTATTTTTTTAATGATAAACAATGAGACTGAATCATTAAATTTATCTGCGGTCTCCCTCCCTCAGTCAAGAAACCCCCCACCTGAGTCCCCCCCCCACCCCAAACAGATGAGCCTGTGCAGGGTGCTGAGGGGCCACTGAGACTAATGGCCAGCTGCTATTTTGGAGTGACTTTCTTTTCTCACTAGTCACATCGCTGTTCTTGAACGTGCGGCGTGCGGAATCAAAACTGTCTTTTCAATAAGAGTCCACCGCTAGCCGACGCGAGCCCAAAGACAGCATGATGTGAAGTCCTGAAAACAAGACAAAGTGTGTGTGGTAAATTTGTTTGAGAGTGGCGGCGCCAATGCAAATGCAAGTGGCAGGCAATACCAAGGATCCTCGCCAGGATGGTTTGAATGGAAAATCGGTCATTGTGGGAAAGGTTTGCTGGGTCTGACCCTGGCTGCTACTAGACAAGCAAGTGTGAAATCCGTATGAAAGGTAAGCAGCTGATAACATTACCCAACAAAGGCAATATCATCTTTCGCGTTCGCTACGTTTTCCTTTCCAGCGCTCTCATCTGCCTACGCCGATTTTGTTCATCTCGCCTTGCTATGTATATTTGTGCATTTTCCCATCGCCCGGTCCGTCGTTGTCGTCTCGCGATGAATGAAACGCTCCCAAACATCAAATAGCATTGGCGTGAAGCGCTGAAATGCTGTGCATAGCTGTTTGAAAAGGACCGCTACTCTGTGCTCTTTGTGCTTCCTTTTCATCCTGCTCAGAATGGGCAGCATATCGGACAGCACTCTGCTTTGTTTTCCTTTCAAAGCTTATTGCATTTCTCTAATCGCCACCCCAAGGTTCGTCACACTTTGCGATAATATCCAGTTCCATTTCTAATGTTTACTTTGCAATTAGGAGCAAATCACTCATGCCTGTGGGGTCTGTTGCCATAGTTACAATAGGGTTCCGAGGTCTATCATCTGGTCCTTGCGTCCACCAATCAGCTCGCAGAGCTGAAGCTGCAACATAAAGTAAAGATGCACATCTTTCAGCAACACCGTAGTAAGAAACAGAAAGAGATCCATGAGTATAAGAAAGTACTCCGGGGTGGCAAGTAGGCGACTGCGCCCAGTCATGGCGGACCGCAGAAATCACAGCGGAGGAGACACCCAGCAGGAGAGGCAGGTGAGAGCATCAACCATTTTGAGACTTAACTCACATTATTATTGTTCTTGGAGTCGACTCCGTGAAATGTGCCAGAGATGGTGGTCAACGAGATTAGCGTTACCAGTGCAAATAAACGCTGCTCGTCCTGGAAGAATAGTCTGGACGGTGAACGTCGGGCAAATGAAAGCGAGAAGAAACGGCGCGGCCGTAGTTTTCAATATGACTGTTGAAGCCTCTTCAGATCAATTTTTGTCCCGAAGCGCGATCAAAGATCTCCAGCTGGGCTGTTGTTCGCTTTTCGTATGTATTTTTCCGTTAATTTGCAGATGGGAGGAATCGTCGCGCAAACTTCATTCGATCGGTCCGAGTATGCATATGTCCATGTCTTTGTGTTTTCGTCTGTCTGTCTGTCTGTGTGTGTGTGTATGAAATTGGCCTAGATTAATCATAGCACTCTAAATCTCATTACTTGGAACATCTGAGGGAACGGGCTCTTTGGAGGGGGCTTTCAAATCGGGCCTTCATCAGATCAAAGGCCTCAGATCTGGGATGAATATTTGTCCTCGGCGGATATGTTTCGAGATAATCAAGCATGGTCAGAGAATCCACCATTGAGTGAAGCGCAGCAGCAAGAGCCCCATGTTCTCGCCGATTCCCGACCGAGCCATCCGTGAACCTGTCGATACCACGATGTGATGTCAAAGGAAGAGCCCTCATAACAAACCGAGAGGGGGCTGGGTGGAAAGCGAGAAGATAAAGAAAGATGGAGGGGAGGACCAGCGCCAACTAAACCCAGTTGTGCTTAAAGATGGCGGCCGGCGATGCCGCAGACTGCGTAGCGCCAGACCCGATCCGTTGAGGAAAGTCTACGCTGAAGAACGGCCAAAAAGTTGTTCTTGCGCACCCTGAGGTAACCGTGAAGACGGCATGTTTGTGTGCCGTTGATAATGGCGGCGGATTCTTCGTCCTCCACGTATAGCCTTGTTTGTCAGTGTCTTTATTATTTACGTCTCGTAGACTCGCGTCTCTCACGGCCTTCTCGCTTTCAAAGACGCCCGCTTCAATTGTTGCGACCGCTTGCTGTGCATTTCTAGCTCGTAGCATTGGCGATAGTAACAAGCTTTTAAGCTTTTGTTAGCCATCTGAATCTTTCGCCCATTAGCGGCACATTGTTTGCAGACGAAACGAGCTCAAGCAGCCGTATGTAGCGCTTCGTGCATGTTTTCGTATGGAGACAGTAATCAGTAGTTTGGTGTTAGACAAACCTCAAGCAACAACCTGTTTAATCCTCTGTGGCTAATCCACTCTTGGCCTTGTTAGTCACGATTTATTCAGCTATGACAAAAGATACCAGCAGGACTCCAGAGTGCATTCTGACAGTCTTAAGATGCCACCTTTCTCCCAAGACTTGCGAGAGCTAAAAAGAGCAGCTTATCAATACACCAAAGACATTTTCCCTTTCTGATGTCCCAATCATTCAAATATAAATCAGCTTTTCTCGACCGGACCCTCGTCGCCTTTGTTTCGTAGTGCTCCCGGCCCGACCATTTCAGGCATGTGCTTCTTTGTCTATTGTCGGTTGTATCTCGAAAATCTCAGTTTTTCCTCATAATTCAAAGCCTTATTATTCCACTTTTTACAGAAGTGCTAAAAGGAGCCTTGAAGTAACTTATTTGAAGGAATAATTATCTTTTGTAGAAATGAGAAGAGCAGCACTCCGCTTTAACATCTAAATGGGCTATTGTCAACTGATCAGGCCCCTCAAAAGATAAGCCTATTTCAAGCACAGCCTACGAGGAGGGGTAAATTTGCACTGGCAGCTGTAACAAAAACCAACACAGAGGAATGCTGGCCAGAAATGGGGTTTCTTTCTCCTGTCAAGAGGACTTATTATTTCATGACATCAGAATGATCATTTATTTTTCACTCATAATGTTTCTTCTCTGTTCCACCGTGTGTTCACTGCAAATTACCCACTTAAACGTTGCAATGTGCACAAATCGAACATCTGTCTGGTTTCTAGTGCACTTTGGCAAATCTATTAGTTTCGACTTATAACATTTCATTTGCTTGTAAGTCATTAAAAGTGTCTACTGTGGTAGACCTGACGTGGTTTTACCTCGAATTTCATTGGGAAAAATGCTTTCATCGAACTAAAACTACCCTGAAAAACCAAAAACAAACAACAAAAAGTTTAGGTTTCGAGGTTTTCACTAAGAAATCGTTAGTAAATAATTACAAAAAAGTGACTAATAACACATTCAAAGTAGAATCACTATTAACAGAATAGGCATAGTAACTATTATTATTATTATTAACTATAGTAACTACTCCTTTCGCATTTGATAATTAATGAACATACAATTAGAAATAGAAACCAGAGTCTCCAATTGATTCATAGCTAAAGGAGCACCTGCTGAACCAACTCCTTTTCTTCAATTCCTCATTCACCTATCATGGCTGTCATCGCCTTTTTATTGAAAGCTTGAGCCTCATATTAGTCCGTCACAGCCACTGAAATGGTTACGGCGAGGCGGCGCACACAAGACCTGGTGACATGCAGCTGAGAGACTGGAATGTCTATTGTGTAGTTTATAGGCTATAGTTGTTGTGTTACAGTCATTGGTGTCACTGGCCGTGAAGATTAGATGCCATGAAATCTATGCAAATGAACACTGTATTCACTTGTGTTTTCTAAGGTAAAAACTAATGGGGAACATCACGTTTCTATTTACGTAGTTTAATGAATCTGACAGTGTTTTAGAAACTTAAAAACAATTGGTTCTGCAGATATGGATGGAGATTCCCATCATACCACAAACAACTGACTGTTAAGATTACTTTAAATGTGGGTTACTCAAAAGATGGAAGAAATAATCTGGCAAGCACTTTTTTTTTTCTTTCTTTCCTATCATGAGAAAATGAAATCTCCATTTTCTGAGGCGCAATTCATTTTTGGTTGAAGAGGGGTATTGATTCGGTTCCTCAAATGAAGCATTCCTTCTGTGATGTTACAGCGGGGGTCCCCGCGGATGCCCGCTCATCTGCTCCGGCGCTTGATACCGGCGAATCTGAGCAGATGGGGTGGTCACAAACAATAGGTTCATGGAAGAGCGCCGTGGGCTTGACTTGGCTTATCCTGCTTAGCCTACCAGATGTAAGATGCCGCTAAGGGATGGGAGCCACCACATGTTTTAGTCAGAGGTGATTTAAAAATGAAAATGAATGACCGCAGGCCAAGAACTTATCTGTTTCCTGCCACATTTACTGTCATGCTTCGTTTTCGTATTCAGTATACCTGCTCACTTAATGAGGATTTTAACATGACTGTAAATGCATGTCTATTGCATGCTAAGTGTTATGCTGTTGCAATCTAATCTCAGTTTATAGACAGTCAAAGGTGAGGTTTTACCTTGTGTCTCTGAACATTTCCAAATGTTTTGCAGTGTTGTTGGAAAACTCTACTTGCTCATATGTTTTCTGTTAAACCCTACAAAGAACAAAAAAAAAGGTTTTAGCATCTTGCGCAACACTTGAATGAACACAATGCAGTAATATTTTATCTTGCATGTCTATATTATATTTAGCCCTCAGCGTACACATGACTTTATGGTATGGTATAGCCAGTGCTGGGGAACAACCGATTACATTTAATCTGGATTACGTGATCAGACTCCCAGTATTCATTACATTTCAAAATAGATTACAAGTACTGGATTATGGATTACATGATTATGTATTTATATGTGACCCACGACCACAAAACCAGTCATAAGTGTCAGTTTATTAAAATAAGTTCATACATAAGCGTTCCACTGATGGATGGTTTGTTAGGACAGGACAATATTTGGCTGAGATATAGCTATTTGAAAATCTGAAATCTGAGGGTGAAAAGAAAAACTAAATATTGAGAATGATCAGCTTTAAAGTTGTCCAGATGGTCTTAAAAAAGCATTTTACTAGTCAAAAATAAAATGTAAATATATTTACGGTAGGTAATTACCAAGAATCTTCATGGAACATGATCTTAACCTAAAATCATAATAATATTTAGCATTTAAATAATCTAGATTTCGACTCTGTATACTGTATTATTGGTTTGTGCCATACATGGCAGTATTGATTCTCCCTAATTTTTTTCTCATGTTTGTGTAGCTTTGACAATATTCAGAATATAGAAGGGCCATGAAAATAACTTTGTGATCCACGCTTCTGAATGTGTGGAAAACGGTAGAAAAGACAGGTGCAAATACATTACCCAAAATAACTCATATTATGTTACTAACTACGATTTTCATCGTGCAATCTGTAATCAGTAAAGGACTACAATTTGTAATTAATCTACCCTGCATTTGTATTTATTGGAATATTTCTGGACGAATAATATGTTCAAAACAACGATGTAAACATCATGCCGTTTTATGTAATTGTTTACTCACTATTACTTCCTGCAGAGAGAACTGAGATTCATGAGATTACAGTAAGTCACATGTTGATGTGAGGGACATCTGAAGAATGTTTGTGATGTCATTGGCAATGCTAAAAAATCATAGGTAATCACTTTTATGGGCCTGCTATCATGCCGTGTGTCACGTACCACAAAGTTTCCGAGTTTCGTTTATGGTGCGGGATGTCCTTGAAGCCGAGAATTACTGTTGCTGATATAGACAAGACATAGTGACACAGCAATCCTATTAGTCAGACCTAAAAACCTTTGGAATTGGCAGTGTTCAGCTGGAGGCCCATCAAACTAATGCCGATAAGGTTTTGCATGTTGAACGAACGCACTTTCACAAAATGCAATAATGCTATGTGCAATGAAGCAGTAACACATTTTAGCTTTTGCCCATTTTTAATGTTGCCTCATATATCAGTCGTCCACTGATTAAAGACAAAACTTTAACCAGTTTGAAAGCCAAAATGGAAGTACAGTAAAGATAATGTTAATTCATATATTAAACATACCTATTTGCATTATATTTGACACACGCACATACATACATATACAAAAATTAACATTAATTTATTAAAATACTAGCAATATAATACTACTGTAGTTTAAAATCTGCCTCATATTCACGAATCAGTATAAAAGGTTATGGCAAATATGTTCAAGGTTACATAAGGTTATATGCCCATTTCTGCCTAGCATAGACTGAACCCACATGCTGGGTTTGTTACATCACATATGTAACTATCCTATCAAAAAACAAAATGCTTTTAACTAAATTAAGACATTTTAATGAACTTTTTAAAATGTAACTTTGTTCAACTAAGCTAATACTATGCATTATGATGGAAGCAGATCATTTAGTTCGATAAACGTTACCTGATTTCTTTTAAATGCAAACTACTTCTAGTATTACTCATTTGACTAAAATAACTAACACAAACCCAACTACACAGGAATATTTTTAACATTTAAAAAAACAAACTAATTTAAACGACGAAAAATACAAATAACTAGATAAAAAAGTTCGTTTAGACAAACTTTAAGTTGGCTTGAGAAAGCCGGAGATAGAAGTTTGAAAAAGTTT
>JAUMHQ010000048.1:8092045-8106197 GCA_032361165.1 Enteromius paludinosus
CCACCTGTGCCTCCCCAGCTGTGTCGTGTCTTGTGATTAGTCTCCCCTGTATAAAACCCATGTCTTTTTAGTTCTAGCTTGTCAGTCAACGTATATGTTAGGTTGGTGTTGTATGTATAACGTTTTTTGGATATTACTCCAAGTTTAGTTTTTTCTTTTTTTATTAAAATCATTTGTTTTTATTTAACTCTACAATCTCCCGCGTTCTCCTTCATCCTCGCTACACGCCAACGTTACAGCATCTCAGTAATTTAATATTTTATAGATATATTTCATATACGTACCGAAGGAGACAAAGTACTTCTTAAGGTCTGGGTCACATTGGCACATTGCATTTTTTATATACAGTGTATTAATGGAATTACAGTTGGCCAGAAAAATAGTAGGATATTTTTTCATGTTACTATTTACTCTTTCAGGAATTATTTTCTAAAATGTTTCTCATATGCTGTCAGTATCAAGGCTGCATTTATTTGGTCAAAATTCAGATTAACATTTTGAAATATGTTAAAATAGACAACAGTTATTTTAAATTGTGTATATATTTATCCTTTTTTTTTGTGGAAACCATAATACATTATGGATTATTTGATGACATTTTTTACTGTACTTTACTGTAACTTTTTTTTCCTCAATTTAATGGATCTTCTCTGAAAAGTTTTATGCAAAATGAAATCAATGCTTCCCCCCCACCCCGGACATTAGTGGAAAAAATATGAAAGCGACAACTAACCCGTCTTGTCTACTGTACAAGACTCACAATCTCTACAATCTACATTTCATTTGCATATACCTCCTGATAATGACACAAACAGCAGGTTCCCTTTCAGCTGGAGACAAAAGGATGTGAGGCTCAGGGTGATATTAGTAGATTTCACAAGTATTGTAAAAGAAAAGACTGAACGCAGAGGTGAAATATTACTTTTTATTATTTTTAAATTCAATGACTTAATCATTAAACGCACTCATAGACTACGGCCCTAGTTGCACAACTTTAATTTGAAACTGTGACCGTGCAAATATCATCCAATTTGGCCACAGTTGGAGCATGACCAAAGTATAGGACTCCAGCCTGACCCCAAATTTAGGCTTTAACTGGAGCTAATGCAACATTTTTGCAATGAAGATGGAACTTCCTATCAGCGACGTCGCTCACTTAGCCATGAAATGTCTTGTAGTTAATCATGAGTCGCATTATACTATTCTAAACATAAGTCTTATCAATCAAACAGGGAAACTACTCAGATGTAAAATGTCTAATGCATCGTAATGAGACATATGCAATATTTTTTGCATATCTCGGAATTGCCGTCACATTGCGCATGGCACACTAATTTATAATTTCTAGCAACTGCTTCGTTAGGCGGGGATATCATATTCCTTTATTACTGACAGGTTATCTATCTCAATTAATTTGCAAAGCAGCCAGTGGTCTGAAGTCACAGCACATCATAGCCAGGCAAGATGCATCATTAAATCATCATTTTGTTTGTTATCTTTATTCCTTCTCTCGGATATTAATGAGTATTAATTATGCAACCTGCCTGAAGATGATGGCATATGTCCTACGCCGTGGCACAGCAACGGAGATTAATTGATTTGAGTAAATGAGAAACCCATCTTCCTTTTTTTTGAAGTTTTGAGGGCACAAACTAAACTACTTTCTGAATCCAAGGCTTCTCTTGAGAAAGAGTCTCTCAGCAGGTACACAAATGACTAGACACATTTTAATTACAAAAGCAGACCATTTCCTTATCTTGATAAGTTTGTGTAGATAAAATATGATTTCATTTTCCAAACTAACATTATATTTTTTTTGTGTGGACAGTCTAATATGCCAATTTCCTGCTTAATTCGATGGAGTCCATTTGTGGCCAATTCTGTTTGTTGTCACTGATTGTGCAGAAATTAAACACTTTGCCTTTAAAAGCCATCTGCTTAAAATGAAGTGCATCTGTCTGCGAGAATACAAATTACTCCCAATACAAATTAACCAACTATGACAACAGCCACTGCAAAGAAAGCATAATAATGTATGCACACCTAAGGACACGCCAGATACTGCTAATACAGTTATAAAACAAACAAGCCATTCAGATTATAGTAAAAAATAGGTTCATAAAAACAATTATTGCAATTATTTGGTCAAAGAATAGATTCTTAGGCACCTTTTGTATCCATTTTCTTCTTCTGCTTTGGAAATTTACAGCAGCCCATAGAACTGCTTGTAGGAAAGTTACGAAATTTGGCACGCAGAAAGAGGAAAGTCTCAATATTAACCAAAGAAAAATTCGCTACCTCGAACTGTCTAGCACTAGCCTGGGCCCGCCCATACTTCCTGTGACGCTACATTTTATTTTGCGAGCAAAGTTAGTCTGGCAAAGCTGCCGTTTTAGAGCATTTCTGTTCCCAAAAAAGTGGGAACCAATGAGAAACGAGGCCAGACTAGGCTGCTATGAGCTTTAAAGTCATGGAAGCCAGGCTAGTCTTGCACTACTAATAGGTAAAATCTGCACTCATGCTTCTGCGAATGTAGCAGGGTAAGGGTAGCCCTAGCAGGATTAGCTGGCATTAATTAGACCAGAGAACCAATCAGTGACTGGAACTCTTGATTGGTTTATTTGGTAAATCTTAATGAACCTATGAGGGGCCATGCTGTGAATACAAAAGAGAGTGGTTGGTTGCTTGATGTATCATCCCCGGTACCAACCCCTTGTGACATGTGGTGCGTTGAGCGCTAGCAGCTAGGTTGTCCTCCTGTCTGCCATTGTGATGGCTGTAGGCTTGTCATCAGGTTAGTCCTTGTATTTTTTTAAAAGTGCCTTTTGCCTTTTACACGGAAAGGTTTATTACCCTGTCTGTTTCAGTCATGGGCCTGCAAGTGGCTGTGATTCGGCATGGTAAGCGTCCATGCTTATTGGTATGTGTGGTAAGTTTTATTGTTTGTCTTTGTGTAAATGAGGTTTTATGGAATAACCTTTTGTTAAATGTTTGGCAGGCTTGATTGCACGTCCAGGGGTTTTCCTTTCCACACGGGGAGTTAGATGGAAGCCCAACAAACATCAAGAATGTGATGGCGTTACTGCTCTGCTTTTGTCATTGGTTTTTGTTATAATTATTTCTTTGAAGCACTAGATTGCACTGTTGCACATTGTGGATGTTGGGAAATGGTGCCAGTGCTGTGTTAGTGCTTTGGTTTTGTATTTTCTTGTTGTTGTTTTTTTTCTCTTTGTATGTAGGTCCACCTGAAGGCAAGGGGTTTGCCATGTACCCTATATTGGTGTGTCCACCTGGAGTGCTGTGCTTACTATTTTAGTGGTTTTCACAAGTGTTATAGGTATGGAGTGTGGGGTAGAATCTGAGGGTCCTTGTTGGCCATCCCCTCCTTCTGTTATTGGTCCAGTGTCCTTGTGATTTGAGCCTTTTATGAATATCTTGTATGGACTATTTATTGTATGTTTAAATAAATGTTTTGCTGTACATTACGTCTACATTTTCATCCTCACCCTGTCTCTGGCAAACGAACCTGTGTCCTTTTTACATAGGACTCTTATGTCCCGGTATATTCCGGGTGGCGTAGTCGACATATAAATTCTGTTGTTGTAGCTAGATCAAGGAACTAGCGAAGAACCTATCCTCCTCGCTTATTTGAGCCCAAAAGCTTAGTCTAGCCCACCACATCGCCACATTCGCAATAACAATCATGTAAGTCAAGAGACAACTCTGCACTTTTCTGTACAGTCTGGTTTTTTTTTGTGTTCTACAGATATATTTTTATTCTATTTATAGATGTTTGTTGACTTATACTAACAATTTCCTTCATGATTAAAAAAGACTTCTCTTATCTTAAACCCAAGTGATGGGTAGGTTTAGAGGTGGTGTAGGTCATTCGTACGAACTGGCAACTCGTAAAATGCGTACGAATTAGCAAGTGACGTCGTACGAATTTGTAGGAATTAGCCACCTCGTAAAATATGTACGAAATGCCGTGAGACTGATCTGGAAAACCTATGTGTATAAACATTTATACAAGTTTGTTCTGGTTCTCAAATCTGATTGGTGGAGAACCGTGATTGTACCGTTATCGCTTCAGGAACGCCTTTTGCACATTTTGTATCACTCCGCATGTTGTATCCGGGTCTATGACCTTAAACTAGTTTTTGGACTTTAAACTTTGTTGGAAGACACATATCGACAATTTGTGCACACGATTACAACAGAGACTTTATTTTCTTAAGAAGGCTGAGACTGTATGGGGTGGGTTGTAATATCTTGCTAGGTTTGAAAGCCTGTTCTGCTATGGAATAACAATCTGGTTCGGAAACTTGTCTGTCCAACTGAAAAGCAAACTGACATATAGTCACAAAAGAGCCATGAAAGTTATAGGAATACAGCAATATGTATCCATACAGACTTTGTATGAACAGGCAGTAACGAGAAGAGCAATGAATATCAGCACAAATTCCGAACATCCTCTTTTTAGTGAAAACCAGCTGCTGCCATCAGGAAGAGATCGAGAATGCCATTGTGCAAAACCAATAGACTGAAACTCTCGTTCGTTCCTACCTCTATAAAACTGCTGAATTCTGCCAAGTTAAACAACGCACTCAAAGAATGCTAGCACTTCACCGTGTTATTTTATTTTTAATATATGTGATGTTCTTAACTGTTTTAGCTGTTTTTGTTTTTACTAGTAGCACTGTATGTTCAGAGCAACCCAGTAGCACTCTGTCCGAGATGAATTTCCTTTTGGGGGCAAATAAAGTTTTATCCTATCCTATCCTATTAATGAAAAGTAATACATTTTACAAACGCTAATGATGTTTAAAGCAGAGACATCATTATAATAATCTATGATCTCACGGCTCCACAGTTAAGACTATATTAAAATCACTGCAAAATTAATGATGCAGCATAGTTTTATATCACCAGAAATATTGAATATATCACCCAGGTCATAAAAGCAAAATAACAGGTGTTTGAGGGTCAGAAATCTGGCTGATAAGCAAGTGATCAAATACATACTTGACACAGCCATTCCCAAATAAATTGTTACAAAATCATAAAATGTGATTTTTCCGGATTTTTCTTTTTAGATTCTGTCTCTCACAGTGGAAATGCACCTACTGTATGCTCCTCCATGATTTCTAAGTTAGAGAACTTTCAAAACCACAGGGTGATCAAATTCTTATTGACCTCACTGTCAATAGACTCTTCTAGACAGATATATCAAAGGGCCATAATAGTTGCAGACTGTGTGCAAAAAACAAGCATCCAGTAAACAGAATTTTTTTTTTGGACATGACTTTTTCGTTAGTACTTTTTTTGTACATCCATGAAATATTTCGCACACAGGGTACAAGGGAGACCAAAAAAAAGCAAAAGTCTAAAAGTAGCAAAACAGAATGAGTATCCATGTTTCTATAATAAAAAGAAAATCCCCAAATCTCTCTCGGTACAGTCCTGAGGAATAAAGCTGGCTCTCAAAGCTGGATTGGGCTAACATCGGTGGATCCTGCAGTCTCCATGGTTACTGCAGCTCTGAAATGCACCTAGGTTTCTAATAGCTCCACTGATGAAAGCGCAAAATTGAATATTAAGGACAACACCCTAGCAGAAAAATTCAGATGGAAACATACTTGTAATTGCCATCTATGTCTTCACACTGTTTACTGCTGCACAAAGGTGGCATGAATGCATTTACATATCAATTACAACAAACTTTGTAGAGGCTGAGGTGAGTCGGAGCTGGCATAATTTAGTCTGGATTGTGTCCTTTCAATCAATTTTAAGACACCTTTAGTCTGATTGGTTTAGATACACCAATAGCAAAATGCCTTACTTCCCTCACAAAGAGCCAACACCAAATGTCAAAATAAACACTGATGATGTCAAAAAGACATTTATTTTTGCAAGCAGAGATGTCGAGAACAATAGAAAGCATGTTTGACAAGTTTTATATTGTCAAGCGAAGGTTATAGAAATTCAGCACTTAAAACTAACCTTGAAACAACTCATTTTCAAAGAGAGAGCCATTCTTTTGCTGAGCGCAAACAGCTGGAAACGGTCCAGTTATTTGCTTCATGAGCAAAAGCATGCTCAATGAGCATAAGCTTCATAACTTTTGAATTAAGATTAATGTTCTTTCATTGCACTGTGGAGACACTGCTTATGCAAAGAGTTTTTTTAAAGGTTTGTTTCATGAAATGTAGGCATAATTATTATCTACTGTTGACTTGCCGAATGGGTAAAAGTGCACAACTAAATATAGTGGGTTCAGCTAGCCTGGGCCCGCCCATACTTCCTGTGACGCTACATTCTATTTCACGAGCAAAGTCAGTCTGGCCAAGCTGCTGTTTTAGAGCATTTCTGATCCCAAAAAAATGGGAACCAATGTGAAACGAGCAGGTTTCGTCGCTACGCATTCATCATCGGAATGAGTGGTCTGATTGGTTGTAGATTCGTCCAGTAGTATACAGAGGCATCTGATGGACGCAGGTTAACCACGCCTCCCAGAAGGCGGGTAGTAAGGTAGCTTTGCCAGACTAAGCTCCTATGAGCTTTATAGTGAGGCTAGGGTTCAGCTTTATAATGAGCTGCCTTTTAAAGATCACAAGAATCCCTAGCTTTAATTCAACAAGCTTTCGTGTCAGTTTTCATGGATAAAGATTGTAGTGGAAAGTTTTGTAGTAGTTTTTATATTATAACAGATATATGCCGTCAGCTTAAAATAACAGTCCCTCTTTTTGCAGCTGAAGTGTGTTTGTTATCAACACATCAGACTTATTTTTGGTCAGAATACTTAATTTGAGAGGGTTATGGGATCGCTAAAATCTTAAAAGGCCGAAAGCTTTCATCAGTGCTCAATTTGAAATCTATCAAAAACACTTTTGCATAATTAACCTTGTTCAGAAAGGGTTCAGTCTTCAGCAGCAGGATGCCTATTTTCTTGTTTTTCACCCAGAGTCAGTTACTCTGTACAGTATCTGCACTCTGTTTTCTGCAGCTCGGGCAAAGTGACAGCTTTAAAAGTTGCTGTAAGCGCTAGTATGAAGGCGACAGAACTGTTCAAAGAAATGTTCAAACACCTGATGGGCTGCTCTTTTGCTTTTTGAACATGATGTCTTAAATGCTATGCGTAAAGATGGGAATAAATTTGGCTTCCGTTCCACATGAAGCTTTGAATGCAGAGACTACTGAAAACATTCACTCTAAATATAAGAAAGTTGTTAAGATGTGGACGGAAGAACGAACAGGGCCATCATTTATCTTCAAAGGAAGATCACTGGGTTTTCAGAGATATAGTACATTACCGTGCGGCAGGAATCAAAGATGTGTGCAAGCACTTCATTTCTTATGACAGTTCTTAAAAATGCTTGAAAAATATCCAGCATATTCATTCAAATCTCCATTTTATGACTGTATGAAAATTATTTTTTTAAGTTGTTAGATATTAAAAGACAGCACAATGATACAAGAAATGTAATGCCTTCACCCTCATGCCATTTCAAACCTATATAACGTTCTTTCTTCTGTAGAAAACACACACACACACACACACACACACACACACACACAAGTTATGTTTCCACATTTTATAAGGACGTTCCAAAGATGTAATGGTTTTTATTCTATACAAATTCAATTTCCTGTCCCATACTCTAACTCTCACACTAAACTTTTGAATCAACAGATGAGATGTGTGTGAGCACTCTTGTGTGGCCAAGTATTTTCTTCTACTTCGCCTTGGTGTCAATCTGCAAATTTCGTGGCAATTGGCCACAGGGTGGTGCTATAATAATAATCGAGTCTTTTCTGTGCAACTGTATAATTTTCTTTTAATTGTTGTGAAGATTTGTTTTGAAGCGTGACACCACAATAACGACTAATCTTGTGAATGTGATATTAAAGCTTTGTGAAACGCACAAGAGGACGATCTAAGGAAATTGCATGAATTTCTGGTGCTTAGGCATTAATCTCAAGGTGAACATATAATAATGTCAATGCACTGTTTGTTATCTCAGTTTGCAGTTAATTTTGAAGGGATAGAGATGGCAGATTACAGTAGATCTTGGTCTGAGTTCATGACAGAGCACAGCAGATTCAGACATGACACAAATGGAGCCTAAAAGACTGTAGGGAACAGGGAACAGCTCAATATAGATAATACAACTTTAAATTACACATCTTACAAAACTGTCTTTACATATTTCTTATAATAAACAAACAAATACAAACAAACTGTCAACTATGTTTTACAGATCCCCAAGCAAGTAACACAGGGCTCTCAAGTTTTAGTAAAAGTTTAAAGTGAGATTTGTTCTGCTATAGGGGAGGAGCCGAAAAATCTTTGCACAGCAGCCCCTCTGGCCCACCCCATTCTCTGAAGTTATGGCTAGCAGTTTAATTTGACTTATTGTTCATAAATGACCAGCACAAATATGAGTTATAACAATTGGTACATCTGATAAAAGAGACAAATTCATCCAAATGAAATAAATAGCTTCATAAGATAAACAGTTAAATTTGGTGCCAAAAGAGCCAACAGAACAACTGAGCCAACTTAATGTGCATGCATACTGTACACATATAGTAAAATTGCACAATCTGAAACTTTAGTAATAATTTAGTACGGATTTGGCAATATTTCCCAGCAGCCGCTCACACTATCTTCGATCACAGGAAACTGATTTTGTCCTGGGGCCTGTTCCATAAACCAAGATTAGAGTTTAAGCCAGGCTTATTTAAGTTAGTCTGACTTATTGCCAGTTAATTTGTATTAAAATAAGTCAGACTATCTGCATCAGCCTGGCTTATTTGGTAAACTTGTTTTATGGAACAGGCCCCAGGAATCGTAAAATGAAGTAATACACATAAATAAATAATGAATGCATTACCTACCGCATTCATCATTATTATTGCTCTTTCAAATTCCACTCCGTGTGTGCGTGCGCGCGCCCATGTTGCCTAGTAGCGAACGTTCTGGCAAGCTGGCACTTGGCGGGATCATCCGGAAACCACAAATTCTCATTTCTGATTGGCCGGTAGTTATGAACTCGGCAGAGAACTTAACATCGTATGCTTGCGCCTCATCTATTAATCTCTTATTTTCAGCGTGAGAAATACAAGGTGTGGCGTGAGTGCATGTGAACTGGCTGAAATGTGTGTGTCTCACGGTGAATGCGTGAGACTTGAAAGCCCTGAGTAATACCACAGACACAGGTATTGCAGCTTCAAGGGTCTGCTGTACTCTAAGGCCTGGGTGGAGTGATGGAAAGGCCACTCTCGTCAGTCGCAAGCTGGCTAAAGACGAAACAGCAGGGTGGCCGTGACAGGAGTTGTTTCATGAGGTTCTTTATTTCTTACTCCGTGACCTGAAACAAAAGATAAATCAACATTATTTATCTAAATACTTCACATTTAGAGAAAAGCTGACTTTAAGGTACAGAGTCTAGTGTGTTCGTGGTTTAGTTTGATCACCAGTCCTCAGTAACTTTACCCAGTCGTGGAGATGCATCTTATCCAGACTCAGCCTCTGCTGTGGATCAGGCTGCAGACCGTCACAAATCATCTGGCAGCAGTGCAGGTCTTGATGCCCAATTCTGATTTGTTACCTCTATCTGATTTTTTTGGTTGTCCGTTTACACATTTTTTTCGATTGTGACCCATATCTGATTCATTTGTTTACACTTGCCATACGAGCTGAAGCATCGCGCATGCGTTTTTGTTTTTTACCGCCTCCACAAGCGCTTCTTCTTGAGAATAATAACGTACGAATTATAGCAAATTATATCCCTCCCTGCCTACTTTCTCCCTCCATCAGTCAACAGACAGATTTGGATGGCCGTTCTCAGACAGGATGGGGATGTCTTTGGGTTGTACACAGGGCTCGTGCACACTCTGGCCTATTAACAGACAAACAATTGTGGTAAATAGGAAATACAATTTTACATGTATGTTTAATTTTATACGAAGTAATTCAGAATAACATTGTCTAATTCTCATACATGACCCTGGAGCACAAAAGCAGGTATAAGTAACAAAGGTATATTTGTAGCAATAGCCAAAAATACACTGTATGGGTAAAAAATGACCAATTTTTATAATATAACAAGTAATATATAAACTTAATTTAAAATTAATAATATGCATTACTAAGAACTTCATTTGGATAACAAATTTTGACTTTTTTCTTCTTTTCTTTCTTCTCAGATTCGAGAAAGTAGCTGTAACTCGGCCAAATATTGTAATATCCTAAAAAACATACTTACTGGCCACTTTATTAGGCACACCTGTCCAACTGCACAATGACGCAAATCACTGATCAGCCAATCACATGGTGGCAACTCAATGCATTTAGGCATGTTGACATGGTCAAGACGAACCGCTGCAGTTCAAACCGAGCTTCAAAATGGGAAAGAAAGGTGATTTAAGTGACTTTGAACGTGGCATGGTTGTTGATGCCAGATGGGCTGGTCTGAGTATTTCAGAATTGAAAATTCTCACTCATGATTGTCACCCACAACCATCCCTAGGGTTTCCAGAGAATGGTCCGAAAAAGGGAAAACATCCAGTGAGCAGCAGTTCTGTGGGCGAAAATGCCTTGTTGATGCCAGAGGTCAGAGGAGAATAGCCAGAGCGGTTAGAGCTGATAGAAAGGCAACAGAACTCAAATAACCACTAGATTCAACCAAGGTATGCAGAAGAGCATCTCTGAATGCACAGCACATCATTTTCTTGGCACACTTTGAGCCCCTTAGAACTTATTGATCATCGTTGCAACACCACAGCCTACCTGAGTATTGTTTCTGACCATGTACATCCCTTTATGACCACCATGGACCCATCCTCTGATGGCTACTTCCAGCAGGATGATGCACCGTGTCACAAAGCTCGAATAATTTCAAATTGGTTTCTTGAACATGACAATGAGTTCACTGTACTCAAAAGGCCCCCACAGTCACCAGATCTCAACCCAATAGAGCACAGAGGGATGTGGTGAAATGGGAGCTTCGTGCCCTGGATGTGCATCCCACAAATCTCCATCAACTGCAAGATGCTATCATGTTAATATGGACCAATATCTCTGAGGAATGCTTTCAGTACCTTGTTGAATCTATGCCACAAAGGATTAAGGCAGTTCTGAAGGCAGAAGGAGATCAAACCCAGTACTAGTAAGGTGTACCTAAAAGTGGCCGGTGAGTGTACATCATACATACGTCAATGGAAAGCTTATTCCTGCAGCTTCCCGATGGCACATTTCAACTTCAGTTTTAAAAAAACTTACCCTTATGACTGGTTTTGTGGTGCAGGGTTGCATATATTTGTTATTCTTATTATTGTAGAGAACATCCTGTATCAGCTGTTCCTCAGCAGCAGGGAGGATTTCAGGAGCTATACTAAGAATCAAATCAAATAAACAATATGACTAAAATATTACAAATCAAATTATTTGGTTCTTGTGGTTCTTCAGTTGTGGCGGTATCCGGAAAATTAAACCTCTCTAATCAATGTAAATCTATTTGTTTATTGTAATGACACCTAATAAAGTTCATATTCTATTTAAAATATCTTTAGCTCAAAGGTAAGTTGGAGATCACAACTTTGTCAATATATTTAAAAACAATACTAAAGTGAGCGGCCTAAAATACCTGCTTCTGTCTGTGTCAAAAAAGTCAAAATCACAAGTGTCTGAATAAATTTAATAGTTCACACAGTGCATCATATTTTAAATTGTAGCCTGTCTTTCTGCAGCATTTGTGGCACTATGAGCAAATTTTGGATAACTTTGAATCAGTGCTTCCTTTTTTTTAAATTTCCTATAAACCCTTGCATCAAAATCTTCTAAATGTATATCATGTATATATGTATATATGTATACAAAGTATATCTGCCTCTATGAAGGTAAATCAGTAGCAAAACTCGAGAGCTTGTTGATCTGAATGCGAGAACATATAAATATTTGTATTTGTAGGTTAAAATTCACACTCACAGCTCTGATATGAAAAGCTGAATCTTTGGATTTGCATACATAGACAATAATCACAATACCCTTATATTGAATTCCAAGTTAATAATTCCAAATGTGTAAAATTACTTCAGTTCCACTGTACAATGTCTAGTTGGCAGACGTGAGAGAGCAGAGCTGGGGGCAGGGCTAGGGTAAGAATTACGATATTTAATTGGTTGATATCTGACCAGTGAACAACACATCCATCACAGCTTGCAGTGCAGAAAGAAATATTTTTTTTATGCATACAGTATGTATCAGCTATTTGTAAAACACTGCAAACGGTTTTCATTGAGTATCCTTAGCTTTTACAGGATATTGATTTACCTTTGCCTCTGTGTGAATGACAGATGATTACTGGGATTATTTATTTTTGATATTTCATTTGGAAAGACACATAGCACATCCGCTACTGGTGTCCCTATTGTCCACCTGAGACATTGGCGATTTGACCCTGATGATTGCCGCTTGCAGTCATTTTTATTTATTTAAAATTATAATGTGCACTACGTGACCTTTCGCTGACCCTTTATGACCTGTATAATTTCTTCACAAATTAAAGAGCCCACTTATTTGACCTAGATGCTAATTAAAGCCTCGGAATGGAGAGCCTATGACACTCATTTCAGAGATCTTTATTTTTGTGCTTTTCAAATTGTCATGTTGAAATGTTAAAGACATGTTGAAATCCCCTTCTTGTTTGCTGTCTGCTGGTTGTTTTTATTGGCTCCAATTTAAATTTTTTTTTTTTTTTTCGTTTTACTGCAAGCCTTGTTTGCTCCTCTCTTCCCTCCTGCGAATGCCAGAAATTACATTTCTGTCTGAATTATTAAATAATCCCTGCTCATTAATTCATTTGGGAAATTATGTGTTAATTATGCAGCCAGGGAGCACCACACCAAGTACTGGTCCTTATTATATTCACAACCATGTGCTAATGACTGAATCGTTGATTGATTAACAAGACAAAAGTACTGAACTGTAATAATAGAGTAATTCTGTTTGGTTCGTGCTTCACTTCTCATGCATCAGCTCTCTGTTGTGCATATAACAAGCTTAAAATCAATCGTATTTTTCCTTGTCATTCCACAAAGGATCAACAGCGGTCTTATGAATGGACTAGTCTGCCAAGCATTAGAAGAAATGTGTCCATTTTAGTGCTTTTTGCAAATCGATGCTGCTCTTATCTCATTGCAAGGGGGTTAGGGGAGGTTTTGATTCACGCAAGGCCATTCACCCAGTCTAGAAGGGATCAATGATATGAGAATAAGCACACAGCTGCTAAGAGACCACAGGATATGGAGAAATACAAGCTTAACATTTCCTCAAGTATGTTTTAAAAACTGATACATCATATCAGGCCTTTATGCTTGAACTAATTGTGGTGTGATGTCATGTTTGAGCTTTGGGAACCAAAGGGAATTCATTATGGAAAGTACAAATGCTTGGATCAATGATTTATGTCTATAATAGCCCATGGGGGCTATTAGAGCTACTCAATCTTTTGTGAAGACTAATTATTTTAAAATAAAGATACATAGATGGAACAATGCATTCGTTTATGAGCCCCTGCAACTTGTGCAGTAAATGTAATTTTAGAAGAAATAAACAAACCAGAGCGTTTCCCAGAAGGGATATAAAAAACTGAAACATATTATTCTGCTACATATTATCTAAATAAGACCTTATCTAGGGATGTTATAATTTTCAGTTTGGGAGCAAACACTTTTTGTGGCCCTAGAGCACACAAGCAGTTACAAGCAGCTCGGGTATATTTGTAGCAACAATACATTTTATGGGTCAAAATTATAGATTTTTCTTCTATGCCAAAATCATTAGGATAAAAAGTAAAAATCATGTTCCATGGAGATATGTTGTCAATTTCCTACCATAAACATGTCAAAACTAATGTTTAATTTTTATATGGATTGCTAAGAACTTAATTTAGACCACTTTAAAGGTGATTTTCTGCACCCTCAGATTCCAGTTTTTTTTTTTTTTATTTGTTTAGATTTATAACAGAATTACCAATGACAGCTTATTGGATGCTAACCAATCAGGATTAAGGAGTGGCCACTCAACTGAAACAGCACTACTGTCAGTCACCGAAGCCTTGAGGGTTGCAAAAGCCAACTCCAGATC
>JAUMHQ010000048.1:8112461-8137032 GCA_032361165.1 Enteromius paludinosus
CATTTCGGCCGCCTGTATCCGGGATCTCGTTCTTTCGGTCATGACCCAAAGCTCATGACCATAGGTGAGAGTAGGAAGGTAGATCGCCTTGCAGCTCAGCTCCTTCTTCACCACGACAGACCGGTACATCGACCGCATTACTGCAGAAGCAGCCCCGATCCGTCTGTCAATCTCTCGTTCCATCCTTCCCTCACTCGTTAACAAGACCCCAAGATACTTAAACCCCTCCACCTGAGGCAGGAACTCCCCAACAACCTGAAGTGGGCAAGCCACCCTTTTCCTGCTGAGAACCATGGCCTCAGATTAGGAGGTGCTGATTCTCATCCCAGCCGCTTCACACTCAGCTGCAAACTGCCCCAGTGCCCGCTGTAGGTCCTGATTTGAAGAAGCCAACAAGACAACATCATTCACAAAAAGCAGAGATGAGATCATGTGGTCCCCAAATCGGATCCCCTCCAGCTCCTGATTGCGCCTAGAAATCATGTCCATAAAAGTAATGAACAGGACCGGTGACAAAGGGCAGCCCTGCCAGAGTCCAACATGCACCGGGAACAAGTCTGACTTACTGCCGGCAATGCGAACCAAGCTCCACAAAGTCGATCATTGACCTCCGCCCTAGGGTGCCCTGGTACTTCGTGTACTGATGGACACCCTTTTGCTCGAACATGGTGTTTGTTATGGACAAACTGTGACTAGCACAGAACTCCAACAACAGAACACCACTCGGGTTCAGATCAGGGGGGCCGTTCCTCCCAATCACACCCCTCCAGGTATCACTAGCATCGCCCACATGTGCGTTGAAGTCCCCCAGTAGAATGACGGAGTCCCCAGTTGGAGCACTTTCCAACACCCCTCCCAGAGACCCTAAGAAAGCCAGGTACTCTGCACTGCCATTCGGCCCGTAGGCACAAACAACAGTGAGAGACCTATCCCTGACACGAAGGCGCAGGGAAGCGACCCTCTTGTTCACCGGGGTGAACTCCAACACATGACGGACAACACCTGCCTGCCGGCTTTCACCGCGGGCAACCCCAGAGTAGTGGAGAGTCCACCCCCTATCGAGCCGTGTGTGGAGGTTAGCCCGACTATCTCTAGACGGTGACCCCTTACAGTCCTTCCTGCAGTTGGCGGGCCCACGGGAGGATGGCCCCATGTCGCTCCTTCGGGCCAAGCCCGGCCGGGCCCCATGGGGTAAGAAAATCTAAATATGAAGTTTTCATAACCCATTATAGGGGCGCTTTAAAACTTTCATTTAGACAAGTCTAGTCTCCGGTTCTGAACACGGCAATTTGTCTGCACATGCACACTTACAGTAAATCTAATTAGGATTTATGGAATTATACTCTGACATAAGCGACTGCTACAGTTTAAGATATATCCAGTAACTACGTTTTAATAAACTTTTAGCAAATTTTAAGCAAATAAGCAACCTAATACTGAGAGACGAGGAAGAGAGTGCAGCACCGGTCCATCACGTCAAACTACTGGAGCGACAAATTAAATTGACAAAGACTTGCCCAGCAGCTGACAACCTAATGCCAACTGTTCGTGTTTTTCACTGGAACAACCATTATTCCCTTGAACCCTGTTTTTCTCGATCCCCTTTACCCGCAGATGTTCTCTGGTGAGTTTCAGTCCTTGTCACTTTGTTAAAGTTTATCATCAGCTGTTTAAAACAGTGTCTGGTGGGCAATATAGGATGGAAGCAGAACACTGTTTATCTGACCCAACTTTTGTGTATAGGCTATGTTTACTGCTTATTTAATGTGTTAGAAAATGGGACTTGCTGTTATGTGTTCAGATATGGCTGGCACCGCAGTTATTCATAATATTTAAAAGGCTACAACCTCTGGCTGTCATCCAGAATTTAGAGAAACGTGATTTGCATACTTTGGCAACAATTTTAAAATGTGTTTAATGTTTTTACTACAGCTATGGGAATTCATTGCTGATTTTTGTTTGTTTTCGGGGGGTTTAGGGCAGGAAAATTTTGTTGCGTAGCTCATAGCTGTTTTTACAAAAATAGGTTTAAATACTTTACTTTCTATGGGTTATTATGGACACAGTTCAAGTACTGTTTTTGTAGTTAATTGTGGGTGGGCTTTTTTAGAAATAACATTGCATGTAATCGTTATACACATAATTCTTTTATTAAAGTTGATGGAAATTACAAATGCATTACACGCATAACATCTTTGCAGTGAGAGGCTCCACTCCATTATATTAGCCCCAGATACAGCACTATTTGCACGTATTCAGTGGTAATTACATCATCACACCTCCGTTCAAAGTGAGGTATTTAGTCTGGAGTTCATAGATTAAATAAAATATTACATTAAAAAGCATGGACACATTCGATTTTTCGACAAATGAGACTGCATAAAAAACCTAAGTTTCACTACCAGGAAGGGGGAAGAATGTTATATCAGTGGTGCTGCATTAATGGTGTGAATTATTTATTCAGCAGGTCTCCATTATTCTCAGCAGCTCTGTGTTGTGAGATAATCAATCTAGAGCCCTCAGCATTGAACTGCTCATTCTGCTTCTGTGTCAGCCTGTTTGTCCCCTTAATTAAACCATCTGAACTAAAGTACACCATTTATTTTGACTTGCTGTTCCTAGGGCACACAGGAACAAACAGAGTGTGAGAAGTTTGGCCAATTGGTCTTAAAAAAAATTCAAGAAGTACTTTACTTGCAATGTTGCAATTAGTATTATTATTGCAAATAAAAATTAAGAAAACAGAAAAAAAAAACATAAGGTATAGAAACATACCGCGATGTCTTCATACCCTGCATACCCAGTCTATTTTTAATTGCATTTGCGTGTAGTTGGATTCATTTTAAATATATCTCAAATTTTTAATTGAGGCACAGCACAAACCAATTTGCCTCCATTCAATTGGAGTGTTGTCCATTATTTAAAATGCACAGATGTGTCAAAGTGGCAGGTGTCCAAAGCATGAATACAGCCTCTGTTATTTCCACAAATAATTACAGAAATATATTTCCCGTGAGAATCTTCTCTACAATCTTACTGCTTATCATCTAATCTGTTCAAAGAGAAGCCTCTCTGGGAAATAGGCTTTCTTTCACACCTACACAGAAATGCTGCAAAGATTTCATCGCCCGTCATAATGAGTATGCAATGCACCTTTGCTAAGACGTGCTTTTCTCTTTGCACACAGAGCCAAGTTCAAATGCTTGATGTTCTTGGAAATTAATCATACAGAGCCTTTTGCTTTGGTGGCGATGAAATGATTCACAAGAACTTCATTTAATGTTGCAGGCAAACCTTGTTGTAAAGAGAGCTGAAGCAAATACTCTTCTAGCTGTAGCATTATGACCTGTTCTGGCTTGTTAATTTCTGTTGTCTAAAGCATCCTATTTTCCACATGGATAAATAAATGGTTATGCATTACAAACATAATTTATTTTAGTGTTTAGAGTTCAAAGCGGCGCCTAAACATTTTATCTAAAATTACTTTTTTTATTAGGTTTAGATTGAGTAAATGTATTCTAATGTCAATGTAAAGGTCTATTTTCTATGCAAATTAAGTGAAATAACTAGGCTAAGCATAAATATAGGAGATTGAGAAAAATGCTCATTTATTTTAGAAGAAAATTTCAGACAGATCTTAGAAGCTTTTGCACCTGAATTCTTCATTTATGGGCTGTGTCCAAAACTACAATGCTGCCATCGTGTGCAGCGTTTCAAGCGGGTAGGCATCAATGCACGTCCGAATTCAAATTCTGCTTTACTTTTGAAGGGAGCATAGATGTATCCTTCGCTGATATCCCACAATCCACAAACCACTTTGTTTGTAACTGTATATTTCTGACTAACCCTTTCCACTTTTGATGCGATTTCTAGTGAGAAATCAGTATTATAGCAAATCAAATATTTGTTTAGTTATCACAAAAACTCATTCTATTTTGTTGTAGATCATTAAACTGTTATGCTGCCGTAGAAACCTGTCCAAAAGCAGTTTCATAAGATGCCTTCATTGTCTCATAAAGGTGGTGAGGCAGGAAGTCAGCTGCCTAGGCTTTCAGACGCAGTCATAGACAGTTATGTCCTTTCAGATGCTTTCCCGTGAAAGTTACAGGGTTTAACAAGTTGATCTGGTGTGACGTGAGCTCGGCTATTGATTTTCACTGACAAGGTTGGCAGATCATTTCACAGCCTTTTGCTATGGGCACTTGCACAACAGACTCAGGGAAAGCTCAGATGAAGAGTTTCACAGAAACAGCATATGGTCCATTTTGAAGGTGTAGAATGAACAGGGTCAGTTTTAAGTCAGGGGGGAATACAGTGAATTGAATTTCTGAGAACAAAGCTGAACCCTCTTATCTGACGTTCGTAAATGGATAACTACGTCAGAACTTTGACGGACCCATGTATTTTTCCTCTAGATTCTGCACCATCTCTATTGAAATCGTGTAATATATGATTTCCATATAGAACATTCATTTTTAATCTTTATTCCAGTACAGTATAATCTGTCGCAGTTGTTGCTAGAGCTTGTGTTGCATAATCTTGAACTAAATGGTGGCAATAACTTGAATGAAATATGAAATGATTGCATACGATTAAATAAATGAAAGAAACTGATGAATGAAAACATGTTTTGTACTTTTGCGATAACTTGCTGTAAAAATATTTGCGGGAGAAAAAATGTTTGTGAAAAAAATTGTAGAAATATTAGTGAAAGAAAGAAAGAAAGATATTTTTAATATTTTACAACTCCATTATATACTGTCCTGCAGCCTTGATGCGGAGAACAAAAGCATGAGAAATATATATATATTGTGATCCCTGGCGCTAGAGAGCACGACAGACACGGAAGAAGTGAACACAAAACCCCGGAGGGTGGATTTATTTGACAACAAACAGGTGAGTATAGCAATACTGCAGTGGTGATGGTGGCGTGCTCAGTGCAGCGGTGGATGTCCTCAATCCCTCTTCCTTCTTCCAGGTGCTCGTGAGTGCTGAGTGTGTGAAAAAATACCACACTTTAGAAGTGGTTTTTGGTTACATCACAGTACATGTTATTATGGGAATAGCATTGGGTAAATGAGTGTATGAGCAACTGAAGAGTGTTAAACCATCTGCTTTCCTCTTTCCTCCCGGCACAAATTTGTGCAAGAAGTGGGGCTTTGTGAAAACTGTTGATCCATACAAACTATGTTCAATAAATGTGGTAGATAAGTATGCAGACATGCGGACTTTTGCTCTCAAAGGGCTGAGGAAAGTGCTACAGGGCAAGATCAAGCTGGATAAATAGACTTGTCCTGAATTATTAAAATGAATAATGAAAATAGGAGTTTCTTCACAGCATTGGTTATGCAGTAGGACGTTTATAGAGCCAAAAAAATTCTGCATGTTCAGACAGATTTGTAATAGATGTGATTTTAGCTAATGTAGAAATTGCTGATGAATAAAACATGAGGAAATGGATACATAGATCCCTTGAAAATTTCTATGGTGTCTTGTGGATCGTAGCCCTTTGAGGATCGTAGATTCTCAGCCGCATTTGGCTAATTGCTTTTATGCAAGGACGAGGCTTTGATCATGTTGAGCCTCTCTCAAAAGTGGGAACATTACTGTGGAAGACATTAAAGACAACCTTGTGTACGAGGTTTTGATGAGAGAAGGCAGTTCTACAGCTTTTTATGACAAAGTCTTTGTTGTAAATTAGATGTGAAAGCCTGTCTTTGGATGATGCTTCTGTATGTTGTCATATTTCATAAAATGTGATTTCAGATTTATTCAATTCAAGTATAAACCTGAGAGAGTGAAAGCATTATGTCATCTATTTTTTTAGTTCAGTGGCCTGTCACTGCTGAGATGCAAGATACTTTGACTTGACTTGAGATTTAACGGTGTTATTGCACAAGAATCTGTTCATGAAATTACTTCACACTGACTTAGTATAGCTACTCACTGATTCCCCGAGTGCACAGCAGCAGAATGAATTCTATAATTGCTTTATTTTACAGTTGCTGTTGTTTTTATTTGCAAATTTAATGTGCTGTCTTGTGTCAGCAGTAGGACAACAAAAAGAGCAAATAAAATGGTTATACAATTAATATAAATACATTTATTTTAGTTGTTACCATAGTTGTGGTTCACCTATTTATCACTTTTCTTCCATTGAAACCAAATAACTCTGATTTCATGTTGCATCACTGCATTAATTGGAAGAGAATTATAACAATATAGACTTCTAATTGTCTAAGTGTCCAACCAAAGGGAACGATAATCACCATAATGGTAAGTAAAAAAAAACAAAAAACATTTTAACTCTTATGTGGCATATGTGATGTTTAGTTGTATTGAAAATGCAACATTAAAGATGACTTTGTGAAACGAGTGAATTCAACTGGTGAAATTTAACAGACATGTGGAAAAATCTGTCGTTTTGTTGTCCATTAGCAACAAAATTAGTGCACTGCTGCCTCTCACTACTTTATTAGCGTCATTGGTTTCTTTGTGGCTACTTGAATATTTTAAGTAAGTGTCACTCAAAGCAAGCAAGTCAATTGTTTTATTTGTCTTGAAAGTTGCTGTAACTTGGTAAAACCTAGTAAGTAAAACAACTAAGTACAGCTTGCTAAATGTATCTGTAGTTAGGTGAACTATTCGGTTTTACAGTGTAATTAACGAATCATCTCTTTTTATGATTATTTAATCCGACATAAAGTGCTGTGAAAAAGTCTACATTTCTGAGCTTTGTGCAAATTGTTAACTTTGTGGTCTGATTTTAATGGGGATTCAAGGATTCAGTTATGCAGCCTAATGAAAAAGCGTCCAGGAATGTTGTAAATGAATTAAGGTTAATAGATGAAATGTGTTTTTTATTTGGGCTGGTCAGTATAAATCAGACATTTGCCCTGACAATCACGCTGCTTTCGTGCCATGTTATAATTACCGTAATTACTAGATGACAACCCGGGATGTTCCGGAGCTGTGCTCTTCCTCAAACTTAGAATTATGCATTTCTATGGCAACGCTATTAAAGTAAAAATGAATCAGTCTAATTTACGTAATCAGTAGAAAGCCACAATATAAAAATCATTATCCAAATGCCTTATAAATCATGGTTTGTTTAATGGGATTTTAAAGAGATATTTCGCCCATTTCTTCAATCTTTTACGCAGTTTGCTCACCCTCATGCCTTTCCAAACCTGTTGATGTCTTACTAAGATATAAATGTAGTCAATTATAGTAATTATTAAATAGAAATATTACAAGATAATGGCGTGACTTCATTTAGAGCTGCTGGCATTTTAAGTGTTTTTATTGATGGTGGTCCAAGTCAAATCTCTGAGAAATTGGAATTGGAATTATGAGTTCTACAAGTTATTTATGATTTTTAAATCAATTCCGCAAGAATGCACTTAATATCACTCTGATTGTAACACCATTCAATAAAGAAAGGACTGATGGCAAAAAGGTGTTGCCATTACGAAAAAGGTCAACAAACCACTGTCAAAGCCAGTTTAAGCCAAATATAGATAGTTTGGAGAAGTGCGTTGCAAATTAGAATGCAGGCCACTGATAATTTTATATTTGGTGAACTAAACACCAAATGTATATCTTTGAATTTCCTTGACATGACTTCTTAGCATATATTAAATGGAAGTTTTTCATTGCTTTTTTAGCATGAACTTTATTTTTAAGTTCCATAAGAACTTGTTTCTTCGTTCTCTTAATTTTATCATGAATTCATTTACAAATAAGACACAATTATATGCAGGATTTTCTGAAAGATTGCAATGAAAAGAATTCTGTGCTGATCATATTGTACAGACAGTAATATCGCAACACAAAAGTTTGAGTAACTGTTTTCATTATGTGGCCACTATTGCTTTGTTTGTTAATACAGATCGCTTTGATTTCGTTCAGTTGATCCTGATAAGCACTCGTCGTCACAGTTGTAAAAATGACGGCTTTTTTCTTATGCAAGGGAGTTTAGGGTCATGGCAACTATGTTTCCAGATGGAACATTAAAGAACACGAGATACACATCTCCTGGAAATCCTGTATAATTCAACCAATCCGACAACGTCGATACTTGCTGTACATTAATACATGATAGCATTGTAAGGCGACCTCAGATAACAGTATACAAAATGATAAAAAAGGAACCCTTTGATATATATCCACAAATAATAACAAAAAATTACTTCAGTTAATTGTGTTTGCCAGCCCTATTAATAATCAGCAAGTTCTTTCATCAGCAAAATCACATCTTCTGTACAGCTAAATTCAGACAAGACATTACTTAAACTGGGTTGTATTTCCATAGACTCTTTATCACTTATGCGCAACCACAGTTCTGAATTGATTGTCTGATTGTTGAGGCACATTCTGCTGCCTTGAGACTGTGACAAAAGCCCCGCCATGCTCCCACGGGCTGTGCTTCATTAGAGAGTAGGATTGGGTAGTATAGGCATGCCTGACAACCGCTGATAGAGCAACAGATGATGCCAGATGCTGCGCTACTCTGTCACGGCACACTTTAGAAGACTGGATCTGGATCAGAAGAATGCGTTCTGGCATTTTGGGGTGCTTTTGATAAGACTTCGACATTTTATACCGGCATACAATTGATGACATGAGGAGGCTGTGAATGGCTCGTGGGACTTTGATTGAAGTTTATTAACAACAAACCATTCATAATCTGTAATTTCATAGGAATCTTCCTACATTCTCCAAAAATAATACATACTGTGTATTCAGTATATATAGCAGAGAATGCAAAGCTATGACCTGGTTTTAATTAGAGAAATGCATACAGCAAATACACTGGCATTAAAGCAGGAGAAAAGTGTTAAAACACTTAAATAAAAGCACTTTAGATAAAATCTGTGACCTGTTTCGAACTCACGCCATCCTCCAGCTCTCCTTTCAGCTACATTATAATGAACACTGAAAGAAAAGAGAGGATTTCAGATGCAGTATAGAGCAGGTTTTATTTAATCATTTGTTAAGAGGTGCAAATTAGAGGAACAATATTAAAATGATTAAATATTAAAAGTGGTATCATTATGTAGGGTTGGATATGTATGATGAAGAATCTGTTCATTTTCGGTCACTCTGTCCCTAGATACAAATAGCAATCTTCCACAGTAGTTATTATCCAGCAATTTCAGGAAATGTTGTTAAGAACCTGAAGATGGGCAAAGGAACCAGCTATTCAACTCCTTTCCATGATAATCTGATCACAGAAGTGGCCCTAATAGAAAGAGTCCCCTAAATCACATCTTTAATGGGTGTGCCTGCCTGGCAACATGTTTATTGCATATGCTAAGGCGTGATGGATTATACGGTCACCAGAAAGACTCAGTTGAGCTGTTGTTATTGATTTTAGAGTGGCAGGAACAGCACAAAGTAATTTACTCCCTTAAATTAACACCCACAAGTCCACATGCGCCCACAACCTAGCTATTTAGTTTTTGTATGTGTTGTTCTCTATAAGTTAAGATTTGTGCTACTCCAGCTGCTGTTTAGGTCCCTGAAATCTTGTTATTGAGATGTCATCAGCAAATAATTACACTTGAATGAAGAAGCTATCTCAGGCTTGGCTGTCTAATTAAGAGTCTGGTCTAAGCACCCCTAGAGTCAAATATGTAAATGACTTTAGTGGTTTCTTGATCAGGGGATGGTGGAGAACGATGGACAGTAGTGAGGTTTGACGTCAGGTTTAATTTGATGTTAGTAAAAAGGAGGCTTTGAGGGACAGACTTTGATTGTTGGACAGGTTTTTATGGTTGTTATACACAGCAGTTCAATAAACAAGAATTTGATTGATAGAGGAATTTACACTTTAGATGCAATACTGAACTTATTTATTTATTAGATCTCGTCAGTTTTTCACCGGAGCAGCTCTCGTCAGTTTTGTGTTCTGTGCATTATTCAAATGCTCCGCGCAAATTTATAAGCTGCTGTCGGTTGATGAAAGAACTCATGCCTCGATTTGACTCTGTTAGGAAGTGGACGGAGACAGGATTCAATTCAACAATAAGTTTTATTCAACAAAGGTTCTTCGCAGAATGCGACACAAAAGGTAAATCAAAAGTACAAGTTCCAATCCAAACGATAAATGAAAACAAACTGAAGGTCTTAGTCTTTCGTTGGCAGCGCCGATGGAGCACAACACCGAAGGAGACACACACACACAACACGATGATGAACCACGACGATGAGGAGGGGGATCACGTAGAAATGGAGTCACAAGGAGGATCACGGAGGATACTCAAGGAGAACAGGTAAGCACAATGTAAGGTTTCCACAGAGATATTGCAAGGAGTCCACTTATGTATAAACGAGCTCGGACAATGAGTGAACTGGAGAGTGTGCCTTATATGTGGTGTGGTGATTGGTGTCAGGTGTACAGAGCAGGTGTGGCTGGTTAATACTCAGGTAAGGGTGCACGCTGCGTGTTTGTGAGGGTGGAGCCTGGTGTGGATGTAACACTACCCCTGGCTCTGTGGGAGGAAGCAGAGGATTGTGACATGGTTTGAGGAGAGAAACGTGAAAGGTGGGATGTATTCTGTAGTGAGGTGGTAATTGTAACTTGTAAGTGACCAGGTTAACCTGCTCCGTGATGGTGAAAGGACCAACATATCTTGGACTGAGTTTTTTGCAGGGCAGGTGTAGGCGTATGTACCAAGTCGACAGCCAAACCTTTTGGCCCACCTGGTAAGTAGGAGCATCAGAACGACATCGGTCCGCGGTGGTCTTCTGCCTACGCACTGCCCTCTGAAGATGTTGGAGAGCAATGTCCCAGACCCTCTCGCTCCCGGAACCAGTAGTCAACGGCAGGTACATCAAATGGTTCTCCTGACCAGGGAAAGAGAGGGGGCTGGAAACCGAGTACGAACTGGAATGGAGTGAGGCCAGTGGTATTTTGGCGGAGAGAGTTCAGGGCGTACTCTGACTGCTAGAACTGCTCCGACTCCAGTAGTTGAAGCGTCCACCTGCACGAGTAACTGCTTAGTGGGATCTGGATGGCAGAGAATAGGTGCAGAGGTGAAAGCAGATATGAGTTGTTGAAAAGCTAGCAAGGCGTCAGGAGACCAGGTGAGAGTTTTAGGTTTTCCCTTTAGCATGGATGTGAGGACTGGCAAGCATACTGTGCATCGATGAACTGAAGTTAGAGAATCCGAGGAATCTTTGAAGTTCCTTGACAATCATAGGTTTGGACCAGTTGTTAATGGCCTCCACTTTACCTTGGTCCATACTCACTCCAGCTGGATCAATGTTGTAGCCAATAAACTGTGTTGAGCTCTGATGGAAAGAGCATTTTTCGGCTTTAAGATACAATTGTTGTACACTTAATCTTGAAAGTACCTATTTCACATGCTGATGGTGTTTTTGGGGTGTCGAGGAGAAGATCAAGATGTCATTGATATAGAGGAGTACAAACTTGTCAAGGAAGTCTCTGAAGATCTCGTGCAAGTAATATTGGAAGATAGAAGGAGCATTAGCAAGACCATACGGCATTACGAGATATTCATAGTGCCCCGTGGGTGTAACAAATGCAGTTTGGAGAATATCTTAGCACCGCGTAGCTTCTCCAGGGCAGCAGGAACGAGAGGTAAAGGATATTTAAAAGGTATGGTTACCTAGTTGAGCGCACGGTCAATACAGGGTAGGAGTCCACTATCTTTTTTGGCCACAAAGAAGAAGCTTTAAGCAGCAGGGGACGTAGAAGGTCATATGTAGCCATGTGCAAGAGCTTCTTTGATGTATTCCTCCATAGCCTTTGTCTCAGGTATAGATAATGGGTATATCCTTCCATTGGGCAACTGAGCATCCGGGAGCAGGTTGATGGCACAGTCCCATGGGCGATGTGGTGGCAGGCGAGCAGCTCTCCTGGGGCAGAAAATGTCCCGAAAAGCATGATATTCAGATGGAATGTCAACAGATTGCTTTTCTACATGACTCTCAATAGAAGTGGTACACACTGGAAGAGCTTTGCTGGAACACAGAGGGAGTTGAGGAAAACAGGTAGGCCAACACTGAGAGCCCCACTTCACTATCTCACCATTACCCCAGAAGATGATAGGATCATGCCATAAACGTCCAAGCACAAGATCCATTGTTGAACCCTCCAAAACCAAGAGCCAGATCTCCTCTTGATGGCATACACCCAAGTTGAGTGTAATGGGGTAATGTAACAATCTCTTACAATTAATGACAAAAATAATGTTTGGAAATGTAAACTGATATTTCCAACTGACACACTACCGCAAAACATAGAAATAACCCACTTAACCATTTTTTGTTGGTGAAAATACTAGTAGACTTTTGCACATTACTGTATATCTTTTAGACTGTTCTAGGGAGAAATATTTAAATGTTTACTCAAGGGTAAGTATTTCTGTCATTGTGCTTCACAGAAAAAAAATTTAGATCCAGAACAAATCATGTCACAATATCATGTCCGTCCACTTGTTTGTTGTCATGGTATTTTATTGTTGTTTCCGCCCATTCTGACGTGTATATATTCAATTCAATTCAATTCAAATTTATTTGTATAGCGCTTTTCATGATACATATCATTGCAAAGCAGCATTACACCAAAGTAATGTTGTACAGTATACTGTATGTAGTAGTAGTTTGTACATGTACATATGGCATAGATTTGAGGTGAAGATCAATTAATGACACAATCGAACAGACAAGGAACATTATAAATGAAAATAAATATATACTCCGGAAGTCTTTGTGTATTCACGGTCTGTTGTTTACATGTAACATGATTCTACTTGCTCCCGAGTTACCTTGTTTTGACCTGTTTCATTGTGTTTGGATTACCTGTTGCCAACCCTTTGCTTCCCTGACCACTCTTCTGCATTTGCCTACGTTGTCTCTGTCTGCTGGTGATTGACTCTGCCTGCTTATTCATCTACTCTCTATTATAGATGTTGCATCTGAATTCGCACGCCTCCTCGACTCCTTATCGTTACAATGACGTTCACATGGTCACATTACGTCAAGCATTAGGAAATGTTTTCTTAATTCTGCAGTTTGATGGAAATGCTAAGTGATCTGTAATGACACCGAGAGCTCCAATAAATATCCTTGGATGAACTAACAGCTGTAAATGTGCAGAAATGGTAGTGGATACATAATTGTGCACAGAAGCTTTCGAACTCGCCATCAATGACTAATGTGCAGAACAAGTCAATTGAGGCTTGATTTTCTTAATGCTGCATAACTGATGAGTGCTGCTTGTAATATTGAAGCTTTTTACATTTTCATGACTGGTTTGTTTCATATTTATGTGCAGTTTTTTGCTGTTACTTTATCTCGTGTCCATGATTAATAAACATAAAATCTGTGCACCAGATAGGAATAAGTGACTGATTTGTCACGTTTACCAAAGTACTTAGCTTCCCCAAGTGATAAAACATGATAATTTATGAAGTATTAAAGCCTACCTTGAATAAGATTGAGGATGGTTTTAAAAGAGCCTCTAAAAGCCAAGAAAAAAAAATCAATGATTTGTTTTCACCTTGTAGTCGTAATAACTTTAGAAGCACATGTCGACTTTTGTCTTTTATGGTGCATGCGTCAGTGCTCGCCTCTCTCCTTCAGCTTCAAGTTGTTTTTTTCAATGCAACACATAAAATTTTAATTTTCACTTAATGCTGCAGCTATCTTATTGAGCCTTCAGGGAAAAATACAGTTTTGATCTCGCATGAAACATCCTCCAAGGTTACTCAGGCTACCGCTAAATGTGCTGGGGTCATTTATTTGCATATATTAAATATTATGCTGGTCCAAGAGGAATATCAATGCACTTTTTATTGAAATTCACAGTCAACATCAAATTCAAAACTTCCAACATAGCTGTGTAGCTACAGTACATTATACATAATGAATGAACTGAAGACAGATAAAGAAATATTCCAGGTTCTGTACAAGCTAAGCCCAAGCAGCATTTTTTTTTTTTTTGATTGTCTCTCTTCTTTTTCTCTCTCTCTCTCTCTCTCCCTCTCTCTGTTAACAAAAAGCAAAAACACGATTATGGAAAGTCATTTTTAAATGTCCAAACTGAATGGGGCCAGTTTTTGAGACTTTAACAGCTCAAATGTTATTTGTTTGTGTGTTATTTGAACTGTGAAGACGTTTTTCATTTTACTTTACAATTCATTTTTGCTTTCACTTTATGGTTGTTTTAGGGTTTTAGATTTTGCCATGTTGAAAAAATGGACATAACTTTACACAGAAAAGGTTAAAAAGCATTTCCACCACTCTAAAATGATTTAGAAAATGTCTTGTGGCTGTACTATTTGACACAGTGATTATTTTAACATTTACGTCCCCGTCATTTACTTCAATTGTTGGCCTCTTACTGTACCCCAGTTCAGAATATTTTTATTGGCATTATATAACTGTTGCTGTGGGCTGAGCTCAACTTGTACCAAAACCCGAATTTTCCTTTAGGACAGCACAAGAACCATAGGTACTAAACTGTTGGTTGTCTCTAATCTGAGATTTTCTGTATAACCCTGTTTTTTAGGGCTTTTGCAGCATAGTAATTGATATAAAACTCACCAATTAAATAATCTCAAGACTTTCTAAAACAGCAGAGAATATGAGAGCTTGGAAACAGAGGTAAAAGCAAGAACATTCAGCACTTATTTAGCATATATTTTTTAAGAGCTTGTTAAGCAAAGCTGAGGAGCATAATCAAAGAGTCCTCTTCAAAGCTTCAAGCACAGTAGGAAATCACAGCTTTGCTCACATAAAGACACAGGGCTCCTCAGATATTAAAGTGTGTTACGCACAATAATTGGTAACAAATTTTCACAGGAGAATAGTCATCACAGCCTTAAATTGAAACATGCTTAGAGGGTAACACATCCATAGAAAACAAACAGAAAGTGCTGCTGAAAAAAGAAAGAAGATTTCATAAATAAGACATAATTTAGCACTGGAACCAAAACAACTAAGCAGAACACAGAGATGCATCTGTTCAAGAACCAAAGTGAATGTACGTTTTCAATTCGCTTGCCGATTGGAATCTTAAATAACTATGGACTCCGTTGTGCTCATTTTGTCAATGCAAAACCATGGTGATGTCGATCAAAGCTGCTGAAATCCTCCGGCTCGGTTTGAGTTTTTTAATAAGGCTTCTATAAGGCATCATTAGCCGTGCGCTTTATTTTCATGGCTGATTCTGGAATGGTAGCGTTATAGTCATAGTGGCTTCCTGTGGCTCTGCGAGTGGGCGGTTGACCATTTCGTTTTCGTTCTGTCTGGCGTTCTCTTCGTTCATTTGAGACACTTCAGTGGATCCCGCTTCAAAGCCGGGGACGGTGTTGGCCACGTGGACCACGTGCACCTTATTGCGTCCCTTTTTGCTGAGGATGCAGCTGAACACCTTCTTGAAGCCCTTGCGAAAGTGTTTGGACACCAGGGCGTAAACGATAGGGTTGAGGCAAGAGTTGGCATAGGCCATGCAGTGGGACAGCAGCCTGAAGGCGTAGGTGGTCTGATTGAAGGGAAAGTCTCCGTAGAGGTAGCACAGAATGACCACGTGGTACGGCAGCCAGCAGATGCAAAAGAGCACCGTGACTATGATGATCATCTTGGTGACCTTGCGCTTGGCTCGTTTCGACTCCGACATGCCGTCGAGAGGATCCACCGCGGTCCAGAGGTACTTGATGGTTCGTGTGTAGGACAGGCTCACGATGAGCACAGGAATAACATAGCCAAAGACGAAGGTGCAGGTGTCCAGGACCTTACGGTTATGCTCCTCCCATCCAGGCACGCACACGTTGCTGTTTTCGAAGTCAATCAGGTCGTAGTAACTCAAATAGGGCCCGGCGAAGACAAGCGACAGGCCCCAGATGACCACCATTGCGACTACAGCGTTACACGGCGTTCTCAGTTCTCTGGAGCGCAGAGGGTAGCGGATCGCCAGATACCTGCAAAAAAAGAAACCCGGCATTCAAATGGAGCTGTGAAGAATTGTAGTCAGATTTTCTGAATGTATAGCAATTCCTCTGGAATCGATTCTGAGCCTAGATGGAGCTCTACTGTAGGTTTTATCCACGCACTCAAATGCTCCTGATGAAGAGTGCTTGTGCATGTAATTGGCCTATCATTAAGTCCCTCCCTCCGGACACAGATGAGCCAATGGCAGTGGAGAATCAGTTGCATGGAAAGCGGAACATAAACTTATGGGGTTTATGCTTCGAAAAAAAGATAAAAGATGTGTCTGGGGTACTTGTAACACAATGCATCCTTAGAGGATAGGCAATATAATTCATTTTATTCCATTTCCTGAATCCAAACTTAACAAAGAAAAATGTCCGTAAAATCTGCACACGCAGAACGTTACCAATGCCTAGTTATCTCTGGCTAAAACTAGAAACGTTAATGTTTGTGAGTCCGTGCTAATGTACAAAACTAAAGAGTGGAGAGTTCTGACGTCTTGCACAGTGTAGGTCAAAAACACAAACGGATGTCCACTGTCTCTTCATATTAAACTGGCTAAATGTACAAAAATGTAATGGTACCCTGCAATACATGAACAGTGTTGATCCAAGATGTTGTCATCCAAGATGACCGACCATTATAAGAGACTAAGGGGGCTTGCCGATAGGTCAGTTTCACCTCAGCTCAGAATTGCAATTCGCTTGATTATTGAATGTATATTTTTAGGTTCGGCTGTACTCCAGAGAAATCGCGATGCATTCGGAAAATCTCAGAATGATGCTGAATCATGTCTCGATTTGTGATGCATCGATATATATTGTCCCAGCCCTAGCAGTCATGTATAAATGGAACACAGGAAATGTTCATCCTGAAATTGAGTTTGCCCTGAAACGCCGTATGATCAATATAGTGGTTTCAATGCACAAGATGAATGTTGTCTTGTTTTCTTCCTAAAGGTGAGGTAATTGCCAATGGGGATTCTCAGCCTCCACTGAGCCCTGGACCATTTTTCACAGAGTAGGAAACTGTCAAATTAACATGCTTTTTTCAAAGGTAAACACTTTGAGGGTGGATGGAGGGCAGTGGGTCTGGTGCTGAGGCAGAGAGTACCATATTACACTGGGGGCATATAGGTGGCCTTGCTACATTTATACCAATATTTTAGCAAAAAGGCTGGCTGGCTCTTCCTTTCAGCTGTCTCCTGGTCAGCTCACAAGTCCCACTCATCACTGGTGCTTTAGTTCGACCTAAATGTTACGTAATTTTAGCTAACATACCAGTAAGTGGATTCGAGTGGGTGCTACTATTGCTTATTTTACCACTGTTTCGTTGTGAAGACAGGAATAATGGGCTGCAGGTTTTTGGAGGTGTTTTATTAATGAAGTGGGTTGTTGGCGATAACTCCACTGACATTTATGCAGTTAAACTCCAACCTTTGCTGATGCAATTTGCAAGACTTTCTTGTATTCAGGTTATCCATTTCATTAAATAACAACCCGGGCCCTGGCCAATTACAACCCTGTTAAGCTCTCCTTTAGGATGTAGCTTTAGACCCCATGGAGCTGCAGGGGAAATGGTACATGAAGGTAAGCCATGATGCTGTTAAGCCTAGTGTGAACTTCACCTGACAGGATTAATATTATGTATAATCAGTATGCCTTGGTTGTCTCTAAAGGTCATTAGCTTTTATGTCCCAAGGGTTGACAACTTTTATTAAAACTAATAGATTTACTGCTGACTGTTATATGAATATCACTTGTCATCTTCATTTAACCTGTGCTACTTTTCAAGCCTTGTACATTTTAGTGCCTTGTCCTCGGCTGAGATCATAATTGTCATTTTATATTGTGAAAATCCTGCATAAAAACAAAAGATTACAGAGCAAAGATGATCTATATACAAGGTCATTATTCTTTTTCAGTTGTCGCATCTCCAAGTTTTTTTCCCCCACCACAGAAGTAATTGTACTTAATTTACCAAGTCTGTAGACAGTGAAGATTAAATATAAGGTGTGAAAAAACAAATAAAAATAAATAAAGGTTGAAATAACCTGAGAACGGAATATTATTGTCATTTCCACACCATCTTTCAAATTATGCACAAAGTGTGAAAATATAATTGAATTGTGTGTAGCATGATTCATAAAGTGTTAGCTTTTACAAGACAAAGGAGTTGGCCGTTTTATTTCCAAAAATATGAAGAGTATTTAATATTTGCACCACCATCATTTCCATCACAGAAAGCCATTCAACACAAAAATAAAAAGTACATATATCTAAAACAATGACAATTGTGATGTATGCATAAATACAATATATACATAACATTACTTAATTGAAAAAAGTGTTTGTTTTCTTAATAAATAAATTATTTAATTATAATGAAAGAAACCCACCTGTCCACAGAAACTGCGGCCAGAGTGAAACTGCTAGCGTACATGGTGAGGTTGATGAAGAAGTGAACCACCTTGCACATGAAAGACCCGAAAACCCAACCCTCCAGAGAGTAGATGGTTGCTTGGAAAGGCACACAGAAGATGATGAAGAAGAAATCGGCTACGCTGAGGTTGAGGATGAACAGATTGGTGGTGTTGTACCCAACCTGCCCACTTCTGAGGAGCACAGCCAGCACCAGACTATTCCCAATGGTCCCCAGGAGAAATATGAGCGAGAATACCACAGACACAATGACACTGGCTGGGTTGAGCTGGTAGCTCTCAGAGGCGTTCCAGTGTCCCATGGCTTTATTCAGGTCCTCGTGTTCTGACATTTTAAGATGTGAAGAGCCCTGCAAAAAAAGCCATGAATTATTAGACATTGGTGACACATAGAGGCACTAGGGACTTTCCTCTCACAATGAATGTGAGGATTTGACTTAAATTGCATGGTTGAAAGTCTCACATATCTTTCCAGAATCTGAATCGTAGCCTGATGAGATACAAAAGCTCTTCTGAAAAGCCATATACTGTAGCTAGACGGGCACTGAGAGCAGATATCAGGAGGATCGGATCTCAAGATGAACATGAAAAAAACACATTGTGATTACAAAAGATCCTGAGAGCAGGTGCAAGTACAAAGAGGACTGAAAAATGAAATGAAGTCAAGACTAAAATCAATTTCAGAAAGCTATCGTAACCTCACTAAAGGCAATGAACCAGCCTCATCGGGATATGAAGACCATGTCTCCATCTGGGTTGAGAACTAATAGAAACGAAAATTCATTTTGTATTCTTCAGAGATCTTAGTGGAGAGAAAAAAAAAAGACAAGTCAATGTGTCATGATCTCGCCTGAATAGAGTGCTCTACATTGGGTTTTGGCAGGAACAATTTAGTTGTTGGTTTAACTTGGATAATAAGAAGGAATGCAATTGCTTACCAGCGGTTAATCTCGCAGTGTGTCCCAAAAGGTGTTGCTCAGAAACGGTCAACATTGATTTCTCCTCTTCACTTATTGATCAGGCTATGGGAAGAAGAAGAAACAAAAATAACACACTTTTTATCTTTTACATTACCAAGCACACAGATTTAATGATGCAGTTATCTGGGGAATAGAAGCATCTTACCAGTAAATCATATTTTATAGCAGTGTACATATGTTTTTTATTAATATCAATGTAAATAGTTAGTTCATTTCTGGTTACATGGGATCTACTTGCTGATTCAGATTATACTGCAAAAACAGGATACAGTATATTTACTTGAGAAGCAAGATAATGTTTTTTAGAGAATAATTTGAATTAAGTTTATTTACAACATTTTGGTAGATTTAAACCTGCCATGGGGTTTAAAAAATGTAGATGAAGAACGTAATTCAAGATTTATTGTCTGAAAAGTCTTAACATATTCAATTTAGCTTCTCAAGTATAGTTGACCTTGTTTTAAGGATGTTTAGATATTCTACTAGAGACAAGTAATATTACAAACCAATAGTAGAGATGAAGAACGATTAATAATTACATTCTTACATACATGCAATTGGTGAACAATGCAAACCTTTAAACACTACAGCTTTTTAAGGAGTATTTGTTAAGTGAGTACAAGCAAACGCTTGGGCTAGCAAGTGTAATGCTGTGCTCTCTAATAGACTGACAAAGTGCATGCTAAAAGTATGACACAACCAGCTGACAATAAAAAAAATAGGAACATGCAGGATACAGGTGACTAATCCTCTCCATGCTGAAATGTAGACATGCCCTATTAGCCTATAATTGGCTGTCGGAATTCATCATGATATAATTAAAATGCTGATCTTCAGTCCCTCTTCTAAAACAATCCCATTCAGTGTTTGTCAAAACAACATAAACTGGATGATAGGATGATATTGCAGAGATTTATTTTTTGCCTTGCAGGAACAGAGTGTGACTCATTATTCAGTAAGTATAGTGGTAAATGAACAGGAAGCCGAGAGGTATAGCACTCCGGTACACATTCATCACAGTTATCGCTCGCTCCTGCAGTGACTTTACAGGTAACTGAGAGTTTAAAAAAGTCAGAAAGTAATGGAAGGAGAGGAGAGAAAGAGGACAAAAACATTTTTTAAAAGATTGGTTTCTTTTAAAAAAAAAATGGTGGTGCTTTGTTGATATGTAGTAACTGTCAAGTGTTCTCAACCTCTCTTTTTACTCTTAATGTGTTTTCAGAAATGGTGGCTCTAAAGCAGATCAGCGCTGTAGGAATCCCCCATTAGTGAATTATGCTTTAGCCTTATTGATCAGTCAGTGATGACTCTTTTGTAGAGATAAGGTTATTTATAGATTCAGACCACACAGGTATGTGTGTTCCAGCTTTAAAAGACACCACTTAAGATGTGCTGGCAGGACAAAAAATGTTTTTGCATTTTCTGTATTTTGGCATCCCTTCTTTGTTTAGCCATAGAGGACAAATCCCTTTGTACACACACCTGACTGTCTTTCACGTGAAGCTAGCTGACTAGCTGCCAGTGGATATAACATGAAGTGTCCTTCAAGAGGCAGGGCTGTTAAACTGATCCCTTTGGTTACAGTCACGGAGTGCATCGGTTTTTTCACTTGACAAATGGTGCACCGAACCTCCTCACACTGTCTCTCTCTTACCCCCTTTCAAGCTCGTTTGCCGTTTAAAATGAATTAAGTTAAACTTTCATGAACTCAAAGCCAAAGAAAAGCATCTCAGTGCATGGACTGCATCCCTCTGGACTTAAGATTTCAAAAGAGACTCGTTCTAACAAAGACATAAAAATGACAACCTACTGACAAATTGAAAAAGTATAAGTCTAACATATTAAAAAAATGTTGTAATAAAGCATGCAGCATACATAAATCTGATAAATAAAATATAAAATAGAGTAAAGAGATGCATTACAAAAAAAAAAAACAACGTAACAGACGCATTGCATGTAGGTCATCATAGAAATATACATCCATTAAACATCATTTTTGAGATGTTATGGAAAATGTGTATTAACTGTGAACGCCAGAGAGCCAACATAACATTAGAATCTGATGCCGGTGCGAATTTTAATCAGTTGTTTTTACTTACCAGCTTATGGGATGAAAAAAGACCTCAATTAATATTTCCACAATTTAGATTCTCATTGTAATACCGAAAAGCTTCTGGTGTCCAGGCAAGCTTTCAGAACGTAACAGTACTTGAACAGCCTTCATCTCCTCTCGCTTCTCCGTTTCTCTCTGTGTTCCCTCCCTTACTCCCCCTCACATATGAAGGCTCCTCCTCCAAATTGTGGTAAAGGCTCACACTTCACTGCAAGAGAGAGAGAGCGTGCCGTGATTCTTTCTCCATGCACATTCTCACAAAGATCTTTTCATCTGCGTTACCTGAGCGGTTGCATCAATGCAGGCGCAAATCTAGAATATAAAAGTGGTAAATTATTCAGAATGAGGCCTTGGTGGTCAGATGGTATTTACTTTTTGCATCATGCTTTGCACATGGGTAGATTTCCTTTTAGAAGCTTGATTTAGAAATGCATCAAAATGTATTTCCCAAGAGATTAGAATTCAGCCGCAATCCATTCAAATTGGATACACGCTATGACCAAATCAATACACCTTCAAGGCATCATTGCCCATGCTAATATGACAGAAGAATGGAAAATGTCTATGAAATGGATTCTGTTGCTTTCACACCGAGTGGCGCCAAAACACAGGTATGTGAACCCTGGCACATTTCATGTGAAAATGAATACAAGTTTTACTGCCTCTAGTGTTCATTTCAGAGTTTGAATACTGCAGTAATATGTACTCACTTGTACATATTTCATGTCTCACTAAAAAGTGCACCAAGGTACATTTATGCCCTGAGAATATTTAACATATTTTGTATCTTCAACAGTTTCTAAAAGGCAAACAAAATAAGAAAAAACACATATGAACGTCCTTGTAAAAGTTATTTTGTTTCATTATTGAGCAAGAGTGAATGTATTAACCCTCTGTTGAGGTTATGTATGAGTCCATCAGTTGAGCTTAGAAAAAGATGAAGACGAAGAATTATATCTGCTGTGTGCTTGCTCTTGGTTAGCAAGGGGTCTTTTTGGGTCATTCAGGTCACAAGTGCCTTATACAACACAGCGCTGGCTTAGAAAATCAGCTATGAATAATGCACAGCTCAGACTACACAACCACATTCTGTATGTGAGAACATTTACAATATAGTGCACCCTGAATGACTTCTTTTCTCTTGTATTGTATTACTTTCACCACATTCCCCATTTCTGTACCCAAATGAAGATTTCTTTCTGTCCGTTTGGCGACTGAAAATGTATGAAACCCATTTCGCAACACAGTCTCCAACTCGTCACCTTTTGACGCTTGGTCAGGACCCTTTTTCGGCATTTTTCGATGCTCAAGGTACCCCTTTTCAGGCACATTTCGTCGTGAGTGGTCCTCTGTTGTTTTGAATAGGAAACCCTTGCGAAAAACACACTTGTATATGGCGGCAAATCTATACCATTAATAAGTGAGCGCACCAGTGAAGCGCAGTAAATTATTTCCGCAAGTGGAAAATGGATGTACATGCAAAGAAACGGGGCCGCAAGCTCATTTCAAACCCTCGCGCGTGCTTGATATGTCATCTGCGCGCAACTCAAGCACTCGCACGCGAGCATTCCTGCGCTCGATTTTCTCTCACCTGCTCACGCGAACACTGTTATTTTTGTCAGTCGTGGGGCGGGGCTTGGTGTTTTAGTTACAACTAAACAATGACCCCCCCAAAACAACCGCCGCCTACGTCGGCGATGCCAGCGTCCATCGCGATGTTTCACATCAGACAATGCCCAACCCTAACCAACCGTCATCATTTAATTGGAAGACATTAATATTCCAAGTATTTTGATTCAAACCGATTGATTTGTGAGAGGAATAGACGCGGTCGCTCTCTCCGTCTTACGAGTACTTCCTGTCTGTGAGCGATTTCAAAAAAATGCGCTTCCTCATGCGCTGTCCTTACGCCATCATTGGTTGTCATTGGCTCTGGCGCGTCTCGTGATCGATTGCGTCTTTCTGTTGTGAAATACTATTGGCTCTTGTGTATCTTGTGATACATTGTGTCATGCTACCAGACGCGACTCGCGAGTATGTTAGTTTCCTGAATGAGATAATAGCTCGTGAACGGAGCGGGATTATTTTTAGTGATTAAAACCTTGTGTTTTACTCTCTTCTTCACATAAAGACTTCGTATGGCTTCAGAAGACTCGGAATGTGACACGACTTGTTTGTAATGTATACTGCTTGTTTATGATTAGTTTGTGCAATAAATACCTGTGACTGCATTTGCCTGTGTGTGTGTTTATATTGTTCAGAGGTGGGTAGGTTTGAGGTAGGAGTGGGCTTCGGTGCTCCAATAAACCTAAAAAATTATATAATAAATTTATATATGCATGCAAACCATTACATTAAGCCAAACAACTGAAAACACGTTGAAGTGTGCCTAAAAAGGGGCACCTTGAGGATCGAAAAACGCCACAAAAGGGTCCTAACCAAGCGTCAAAATGTGACGAGTTGGAGTGAGACTGTGTTGCATTTCAGCAGTACAGTTTCTCAGTCTACACAGATTATAATGACATCCTCTCAGAAGACTGTCACTCTCGGGTTTCCCTGCTGATGTTCAAGCACCTCGAATCAGAAGAAATCGTGTAGCCGCATGGGCACTGCACCGCTGTACAAAGGGCGTCCCAAGTTTGAATCGTACCTTAAGGACCTTTCCGGATCCCACCTCCCTGTCTCTCTCCCATTTCGCTTCCTGTCAGTTCTGATCTGTCCTGTCATAATAGACAAAGACGAAATGTCAAAAAAGATAAACAGTATAAACGTCTCAATTACTAGTAACTAATTGTATTGCGAAATAGACATGAATGAATACATCTTCCGTTCTTTAATTGCTCAATCAGTGTTTCAAGCATGGAAAGGTGTCAATAAATCAGCTCGTTTTTTTGCTAGAGAAATAAAAAGAACTACATCTCATGACATATTAAACTATATTCTCATTATATTTTACTTCTTAGTACCTGTTAGTCATGTCATAATTATTTAATGTATGTTTTAAAGGTGCCATAGAATGGAAAACTGAATTGACCTTGGCATGGTTGAATAATAACAGTTCAGTACATGGACATA
>JAUMHQ010000048.1:8164111-8182223 GCA_032361165.1 Enteromius paludinosus
AAAATGTAAATATTTTCAACATATACTGTATGTGTGTGTATTTATATATATATATACATAATCAATATACACAGTAAACAAACTTTTATTTTGGATGTGATTAATCATTTGACAGCACTAATATGTTTACATTACACCTATATAATAAGTGTAAAATCAATAAGAATAGAATTAGTGTAATATTACTCTTAAAAATAATTCACAATTATTCACATGGTTCCACTTTTAATGTTCATTTTCTATGAAGCCTGTATTTATAATACATTATAAGCGTATTATAATGAATTAATTACTGTATAATGTGTTATAATATCTCATGAATAATCCTAAAAACAAATATAATACGTTATATATACGTATTTGTGATAATAACTTATAAAAAGATAATGATTACTTATAACACACAATGAATTTTGAAATCTATTTCATTTGTAATGGACTACTGTATATCATATCTTTAAGATCTGCATAGTACCTTACTTACATCATCTGAGTGTTTCCTGTCAGCCTAATGTCAAATAAATTCAATGTTTATTATATAAACCTAGGAGTGTTAGTAGACTTGGGTAGTGGAATGTTCACATACATGCAAAGTATCCTATACTCAGTCTGTTGAGGAACCATCAAATAAAGGGTTAACAACATATATTTAGCTGACGCATTACTAATACTCTAATGAAGGCTAGATGACATGTAGTAACAGAGTTACTAATCCACATATAAGGTACCATTATATTTGTGTTTTTACAATAGGATTACATACACGCCATCTGATTTTGTCCATGTTTACCCAAAAAATGTAAATGTTCTCATCACCATCATGATCCAATCCCATTTGACCGTTAAACACTAAAGAAGACGATTTCTCCCTATTGTTTTGTGTCCACGTCATTAAAGTCAAAGGCCTCCAATATTCCTCAAAACATGAGGGTGACTAAATAATAGGTGAACCTATCCCTTCAAAAGCATCTATACATGAAACGAACGTGAATAACGAATGCAGTCGGGAAGATTAACAGCTAATGTTCAGGCTGTGAAAACACATGGATTCTGAAACCCTCAATAATCTCTAACAGGTTAATTAGCGAATTGATCACTCAAGCAGTGATCCAATTTAAAGATCTGAAATTCCTATATTTGCAGAGTAGGTTTACACAACACGCATTTCAATCATTCAAAACAAAGACCAACCAGTCGTCGCCTCTCATTATGCAACAGTGCTCAGTCATGCTCCTGGAGGCCCGTGTAAAAGATCACTTTTGAGCTCATCTCAGATTCTTCCCTGGTACAAGAGCACCTGGCTCATAAGCTGCTAATTTTGCTGCCAGATGGCACCTCTCAGAGAACACCTGCTTCATCATCGGGATTCCTTTACGTTGCCGAAACTCGGTCTGCTTGAATAGTAAAATGATTGTAATAATTTCATATCCGCTTATTATCCCGTCTTTGCGAGAGCAAGCGTTTATGCCTACAAATGCGCGATGGCTCTCTGCCAAAACGTCTTCCTGGGTCACCCTCCGTTTCTCTGTGCGGTGACAGTGTCTGTCAAATAGCATCGTAAACGCTTTTGTTTGGGGGCCGCTCATCACCATTTCTCACTCACCCTGTCAGCGGTGTCACAAATTTCCCAGGTGTCCAGTACTTGCAAAGCATTTCACGTTTTTTTGGTCCAGGTGTGTTTGACACACCGTGCCTCATACGCACATTCACACTTTCTAAACTGCGGGGGTTTCCCGCTGAAATGTGACTACACTTTTAAGCACTCAGCACTGACAATCCTCCTAGGCTCACAGGTGTGAGATTCAGAGGGACGCGATGCAAATATTACATATGAAAAATCGTTTTATCCCGACTGCAAGTTTTTGATGCTTATGTTATAATGAATCCACACTGCCATGATAAAGTGATTTCAAAACAAATGATGCAGCTGAAGTGCATTCAGTGACCTAGCGCTGACCAGCTCCTTGAGTCCAACTATAAACAAATAAGTCTTTCTTTGTTTTGTCCTTACATTCAGTTGAGCGCATCCAGAATTATAAGCCAGGCAGTGACTCTAAATTGGATAGTAATTACTGCCACGACAAATTGGAGGGAAGCAATCCAACGTATTTTGTATTATGAGATAGTATTATTCTTGGTTAATAATCCCTTTATGCATGATTGAATTTTGATAGGCTGTCTGAATGATAATTGCGCGTAATAAACCATTGCATCTGAAGGCTTGTTAAGCTTTTGTGATTGGACATATCAGTAATTCTTATTAAGAATTGCAAAGCAGGTTTGGATGTGTAAATATTACTGCCAGGAAAAAGTGCAACACATTTCCAGCGCGGTCGGGATTCTCTTAAGTGTAAAGGTCACATGGGATAACCAAAAGGGTTTTACAGCCTGGAGTCAGAAGAGAATGGGTTCTTTAAAACTTTTCTAGTGCTTTGTTATGTTTGTTTTTTGAAGGAATTCATGCTTTTAATTTCCTCCAAAAAACAAGAGCAAGAATAGTTTTTAAGTATGTTCATAGGATTGGTCCATATGTTCAAAAACAATTTCTTCAGAGCCTTAGCTTTAAATTTGGGGTATGTTTCTTGTACCAAATAGATAGTGTATGTATTAAACTCATTCTTCTTATTTTTTTTATTTAATACAAAATTTACAATAAATTAAATTTAGTTCAGTTAAAAGACCATGTTTCTTATTATAAACTCATATGTATCACATGCAAATATCTAAATACAAAAAATGTCACACTTGTATTAGGTGGGCTTTACCTAGGCTACTTACTTTGCTGCTATTGAGGTGGGATACGGGTAAGGTTAGGGACAGGTTTGGTGGTTTAGGGGTGAGTTAAGGTCTAAGGGATGGGTCAACTATAAATGCAATTGCAGAAATAATTACAGATGTAATAGGTATTTTGAAAAATATAAGTACAATGTAAAAACATGTTTGTACACGTTGTACCAAATGATTAACTTAAATGTAAGTATAAGGCCACCTAATATAAAGTAATGAATAAATAAGCTGGATCTTAGAAGATTACACATTTGAACATGGTCTGTATTAAATGTTGTCATGTTTACATGGCTGAGGGGGTGGGCGCAAACATGCTCCTAGTCGGCTGCTTTGACAGAAAGTGACAGCGCGACTTGTTAACGCCGAGGATCGCCTTTCAGCCTTTTGTTTAAGCAGATTTCCTCAATGAGTTAATGGACCAGAAGAGGAGGCGGTTCGGGGCTAGAGTAAAGTTAGAGGGAGGGTGAATGTAAAAGAGGCGTCAATAAACGTGTCAGGGACAATGAACGAAAATACAAGTGAACAGATGGGGTGAGGTGCGGAGGAAACGCAATGTCAGGACCATTTAGGATGTGCGTAGAACATCATCATGACACGAACAAAACCAAATAGGCCCAAACTTGAATTAAAAGGCGCGCAGTTGTAATTTCCTAAATGCATGGGTGCAATAGCGTGTCTAGAACTTAAGAAAAATAAAATAGTTTCAATGTGGCAAAAACAGTATAGTTTTGCTTAGTCAAGAGGTCTGAAATAGAGGGAAACGGGCCGCCGCGTGATGGCGCTCATGTATTCGATTCCTCACTAAATTGAGTTTGAAGCGTGGTAATTAAAAAGACACAAGCTCATTAATGAGCAATAGAACTTTTATCAATTAAGCACGTCGACGCACGCTTAAAAAACGACTCGCGCTGCGAACTCGTCGCTGACGTTGATTAAACTTAGTAGTGTAAAATTTAGGAGGCCTAATAAACGGGTGAGCATAATGCACCTTTCATGGATGGTGCAGTGGGGACTGGTTTTTGGAAATGAAATATGTCCTATTCGCTTCATAGAAAGAGAACAGCACACACAATTCATTAAGAAGATAGCTTGTTAATTAGCGCTAAGTTAACCTGATTTCTCTTAATTAAAACATCTTTCCTCGTTTACGATGTGGATATATGCAGATCTCCTGGGCTTTGAATTTTCTACAGCAGCAGATGGCCAGGCTGTGGATAATAGTTAACGCTCTCCGTGCCTCAGATCCCTACAACGTGAGCTACCGACCTGGCAGGAGATTAACGGACAGCCAAATCTTAACAAAAGAAACGTTTAACCATTTCTGGCCCGCAACGGAGAGGTGTAGCCTACGATCAGGGCAGGCCGGACTCGTGACGGGAGTGTTTATGTTGTCGAATGCAGGTCGAGTTAAAGGGTTGATGTCTAGATTGGGTGTTTCTTTAGGCCCGGTTGCACGCGGGCCAAGTTCGCGACACATATGTGCTCCTTTTAGATTTTAGGGGGGAATTACGCGCGTGACAGGTCATCAACCAACACCTCTGGAAATGCACGCATTAGTTTGGGTAGCTACTTTCGGTTCTTAAGGGAGACAGTTGTCTCTTTGCATTGCCTAAGATCTGAGAGACTTCAGGAATTAAATGGGGTTAGGAGGAAGATTTGGTTATTTTCTTTCCCCGTTGTGTTATATTACTAGATTGAAGTTGAATAATAAGCAATGAGTCAAACTGCACACCCTTCATCTGTGGAGCTGTAATTAACGGGAAAAATGCAGGCGGTGAAAAAATGCAAATGATTCTGCACAAAGGCTTCTCACAAATTGGCGTCACCATTTCTCAAATTATATCATTACTATATTTTGAAAATGTTAATCTGTTGAGCGGATTTCCCGGGGGAGTTGAGTAAATTAGTTCTATTTCCGAACTGCCTCACTGCGATGGCACGGGAGCGACAAGCACCTCTGATTTGCTGATTACAATTAGACTCCCCAGTTTGGGCTCCTTCAAGCATTGATAATTTTCGGCATATTAAGCACGTTTTAGCAAAGGTGATAAGTCAGTTTTAATTGAAATGAAATTATTATTCTAATGGAAGTTTGGTTATTATTATTAGGAGGCCGCACTCATTTTAGATTCCTTTTTAATATATAAATGCGGTGAGTAAAAAGATTTTGAAGGGTATTAGGGTGTCAGGATTGAATGAGGTAATTTGAAGGGAATTACTTTCCCTTCTATCAGAAATGAAGTGAATTAAAAGTCCAAATCAATCGCTTTCACTTCTCCATTCTACTTTGACAGCAGCACAATTACAGATAATTAGATGGAGGAAACTTTTAATTGTAGGGATTAAGAAGAGGGGGGAAATTTTCAGGATCAGAGAAAATTTGGAAACAGCGTTTCCTGCCTGCTAAAATCGAATCAAAGGATTTGGTTTGAAACACTAGAGCCACGTCTCTTTCTTTAATTGGAGCTGCGTCTCGTCGCAGCAAATCATCCACAACAATTAATTTAGATTTAATTCTATAATTATCATCAAATCGAATAATGCGCAACTTTATTTAGATAGTTAAAAATTAACGCGCGTGAAGTTAATTGAGTAATTAAACTCCTCAGCTGTTGCGTATTAATTTGCTAGCCTAATTAAAAATGAATTTGGTTTTATGTAATGTTAGTGATGCGGGCGTCGGTGTTGGATGGGCGCTTTGATTAGTTTGTTTGGTTAGGCGTTACATCTGAACACCTGCTGTTAATGGGGTCAGTGACGTCTACTTGATTGCACATGCTCATTTCCCGCCAGAGGCACGGTTTCAAGGGTAGCTTGGGGTGGGTTCTGTTCAGGTATACGCTCCAGTGCATCCTTTTTGAGTTCAGATAACTTCCTGTAAGTGAAATTCCACCTGCTAATTATAAGACATCTTGGGTACGGTTCTCGGGGTTTTTTAAGCTATACGGCCCGGTTATATAACGGTTCCAGGCATAGTATATAGGAAGGAGAACTCCGGGGAATGAGCTTGAGCAGCCTCGATGTGGAGCAGTGTGCACGCAGGGGATGCGGTGAAATTGGAGATGTGTGTTTGTTTTGTGGATGAGGTCCAGTCCTGACTCCGTCTTTTCCCCTGAAAGTTGTTCTAATAAAGTTGTTGACGCATTACGCCTGATTACTGTAAAATGATCGTGTTTCATCATCGCCACCTTTCGAAAGTTGCACACTTGTTTTGCACCACGGTATAACACGTTTATTCGTTTTATTTTGGCCTTAAGATGACTGAAATCTAATTAATAAAGTGGAGCACAACGTCTCGTGAGCCACTGAGAAGGGATAAGAGTGCTCATGTTTAATAAACCAAATCAGACGTCCGGTTATCATTATAGGAATACAACAATATTACATTGGTCTGTGCTCAATAAAAGACATTATTTATAAATGTGGCCCACTGAACACTGCCTAAATTGTGAATGAAACCAAATAAATGGCAAATAAGACAGTCTAACAACGGCCCTGAAAGCAAGTCGTGTTCGTCTTATTATCGGGTTAATTAAAGCTGGGATCTGACAATGCCACTTGGTTGTAGAAAAACGGATTTAAATGCAATGTCTCCCGGGAACGCGTGTCAAGGGCTGCTTTTCATTGAGCTAAGATCGCGCCAGGACGGGACCGCGCCCTGAACTGTCAAAGCTGCAATTATACAATTCTGATGTTCAAAAGGGGATCTGGATAAACCGAATTTATTCATACTTGTGTACAGTATGATAAAAAAAAAAAAAAATACGTTTAAGACAGAAAGAAAATAACATTCAAAGATTCCTCAAACTTCTAAAAGCACTTTCTGTAAGATAAAGGGATAAAAGGCTAGATCTTGAGACGTTTTTAAAGGGTTCATTAAAATTTAAACATTGAAATGCAGTGGGGTGCTATTTGGGCTCGAGGTCAAGAGACGAACGGATTATATAGTTCCTCATAATAATATTAATTAAACAATTTGCATGCTAATAAGGTAACAATTATCAGGGCCTCTGTTGAAAGATTCGGGTTATTACAACACGCCAATCCGAGTGCCAAGGGTCAGGGAGTGAGCGGGGAGCCAAATTTCAACTCAGATTAACATTATGACAACTCCAGACACTGGCCAAATCAAGTCGAATTAATTCTCTGTAATGAGAGAGGGGGACAGGACGTCCTCTTAAAGCGGTAGGATTGATTACCATTTTGCGTTCAAAAACACAGTTCACTTGCCCACATTTAACACATAGCTATAGCCTATTAATGTAAGATGCATACATGATAATGTCAGATTAAAGTGGCATAGTCTGCACTACGTTTAATTCATAATACGAACTGATAAACAATTATTACTTATTTACCATTTTACTTCCACACTGTTCTTTTTATTTTGTTTTCCACAGCATGCAATACATATATTAATATAACATTAATTAATGCTCAAGGGAGAGCGGCTTACATTAATAAACGAGTATGGTTACAGAGGTGCTGTAGCAACTGTTGTAAGTTAAAGCAAGCATGATATTATACACAATGACCACAAATAAACCGCGCGCGCTTTGTACATCAGCTGCTTAAATGACATTAATTACATCGGAGTGCTATGGCTGGGGAAATATATCTAATTTTCTGTTAAATGTCGAGTGCCTTCTAATTAGCTATTCGTGTAATTAAAAGTTCATTTATTCCTCCAGCAGTATCAAGCGAGCAGGCTCACATCATTCTCACTCTCCTTTATTTCTAAAGGATTGTGACGCGTCAGCTTGTAGTTCGGAATTAAATGTGACAGCTCTGTTTGACGAATATCCTCGGCTTGACTTTTGACAAGTTGCCCAAGGATCGCCGCATAAATAAACAGATTATATACCAGTGGGTTGCTCAATTTGTCAACGGCGCGCGAGGAGTCTTACCTGTTCACATGGCAACATTTCTACTTGACGAGTCGGTAGCACGCGCGCGCGTTTGTTTCCCCCGTTATCTTTTTTTTTTTTTTTAATGTTTGTTTGTTTGTTTGTGTGTGCAAAAGATTCGAAATGAATAGAGGCGCATTGTCTCAAACGGTGATGAATGCGCCGCGCTGTGTGCCTGTGCAGTCCGAGGTGAGATTTCAGTGTCTATTTAGCGTTTAACTGGGTATCAAATCTGATCGCTCTCCCTCTAAGGCCCCCTGTGTAGTCGTGATGTAGTTCTTATCAAAGCCCTCCTGTCTTGTTGTGACAGCTCTGATATTGTTTATTGAGGTGGATGTCAGGTTTAATTAGCAATCGATATGGAAAGCGTTTTCAGACTACGTCTCTGACGTCAGCGCCGATTAACGCTTCTCATTGGTCTCAAATTCCCAGAGCCTGAGCTAATTATTGGAAGCTTCGTGTTGATAAAGAACAGCTCATCCTACTCTCCACATCATGTCCCCTCCTCGCTGGCCACTCTCGCTGCATGTTTTTTAAATTCACATCACCAACCGCCAGACGTCGTTTCCTTCTGCCTGGGAGATGATGGACAGCAGGATACTGGATCCACCTCATGCCCAGTTCGGAGGCTCGCTCGGTGGGATGGTGAGCTTTCCGTACCATCTGAGCCACCATCATGTGTACGAATTAGCCGGTCATCAACTTCAATCTACGGCCGCGGTTCCTTTCTCGATAGACGGATTATTAAACGGCTCCTGCGCGGCTTCCGTGGTGAATTCTAACCCTCTCTTGTCGTCTGGCTGCGTTATGAATGGAGATAGCCAACAGTACAAACTGACAGGTAAGCGTACACACACTTGTCCTAAACTGGCATGAGGGGTTTGGACTGAAGAAGAAGAAGAAGAAGAAGAAAAAGGCGTGTTTTTGTCATGTTGTAGCCTAAAACTATATCTATATTTTTTTCTACATAAAGCTTTGAGGAATAGCCCGGGGAAACAAAAGAAAGGATGTGTTCAAGCTAGTTTACTGGAATTAAAGCAGGCTGACTTTTATAAGGAAGAGAGCATTCTTCAAAATAATGGCCAGCACGTTGGCTGCTTCCATCTCTTCGTGTTATTTTCTTGTTATTGTTACTTTAGCGAGAAAACAAAACTGACGGCTGACGTTTTCTCGTTATCCTTTCTTGCACATTAGCAGTAAACGCTCAGACAGACAAATAAACGCCACGAAGAATGTCAGTGGGCCCACTGTTTTGTTGGACAGAAGTGTGCAAGTTACGAGCGATGCAAATGTATTGTTTTTCACATAGATTCGGGGGATCCAGAGAAGGATAGCCCGGGTTGTAAAAGAAGACGAACTCGTACCAATTTCACTGGCTGGCAGCTGGAGGAGTTAGAGAAGGCTTTTAATGAAAGTCACTATCCAGATGTGTTCATGAGGGAAGCACTTGCTCTGAGATTGGATTTGATAGAGTCGAGAGTGCAGGTAAATACACTAAATTTGCTTTTCACGTGTTGTGGTGTGACGTTATGAACAGACGACTCAAAAATTATTCTGTGGTAAACAACGCGGTTTTATAAATCTTGTTTCCCCCCTTGTTCTTTGTTCTGTTATTATTATTTTTTTCATGTTAGGCTACTTGTATAAAACACGGGATGTGCTCATTTTGAAAATGCATTCTTTTTTAAATTAGCTTCATTAAGGTTTAAGACGTGTTAAAACGTGTTTTTTTTTTACACGCAATTTCTTAGACTTCTTTATTTTTGGGAGTTTTGTACTGTGTTTTGTAGACTAAACAGTAGGCCCCACTGTTGGCAGAAAAAAAAATAAGAGATCACACTGCACAAAAATAGAATAATAGCATAATTAGAATAGACATATTTAGAAATAGTTTTGATTCTCTTTTACAGTCGGGTTAAACGTCTTGTAAAATCGAGGGAAAACATACATGATATAGTCTTCACAATTGTGCACGATCCTTAATAAATATAAGCATGTTAAATAATTGCATTTAATCGATGCATTACTGTTGGAGAGAGCACATTTCGGTGTGGACAAATAGCATGTCTGTAAGGCGTGAGTTCGTTATCATTAGCTTTTTTTTTAATCTAAAATAAAAGGGAATCAAACGTTTGGCCTATAACTCAAAACTCGTTTCCTTAAATTTTATGGAGCGTAATGTAATTCGTCTGTTTTAGGACGCGGCCTACTTCTACAGCAGCATTTAAAATGATATATTTAACCCATAACGTTATTGTAAAATGTGCTGTCTGGATATATTATTTTAATTATATTATAACAATACCACGTTTATAATACATATTTAATACATTTACAGCATTATATAAAACCCGTACATGTGTGTTTAATAGGCTACTTGTATTTTAGAGTTACAAAAACGACATAAAAGAAAATACATTTTCTATTATACAATACAGAAAATATAACATACTGTATTTTATATTACAAATATACTAATATGAAGTGTATGTATAGGATAAGTCGTAGGCTATATGCTATATGCTAACATAAATATAATTTACATATAGGCTACTAAAAGAAGGCCTATATATTTTTTATTTTTTGTAGCCTATATATTTCTGCAGACTTGGCATTATTTTAATGACATTAAAATTTTTTTTTTTTTTTTTTTTCGTGTTTAGGTATGGTTTCAAAACCGAAGAGCGAAATGGAGAAAAAAGGAAAACACGAAAAAGGGGCCGGGGCGACCTGCACACAACTCCCATCCGACGACCTGCAGTGGCGAGCCAATGGACCCAGAGGAGATTGCGCGCAGAGAACTAGAGAGGCTGGAGAAAAAGAAAAGGAAACAGGAAAGACGGCTTTTAAAGTCCCAAAACAAACTCCTTCCCGGGGACTTATTTCACACCCCAGGATCTGACAGTGACAGTGGCTTGTCACAAATAACGGACAGCGAACAAAGCCTCCTTTGCGACATGGGTCGAAACCAAACGCAACCAAGCTGTGACCAAACACCACAGAAACTCCAGAACCAAAGAACCGCGGACCAAGACGCGAGCGGATCCGAGCTGGACTCATCCGACAGCGGTCAGCAGTCAAACCTGTGCTCCAACAGTAGGTCTTCCACTCTTCAAAAACTCAATCCCTTCAGCGTGGAAAGCCTTCTGTCGGACTCCAGGCCGAGGCGCAAGCCGCACATGGACTTCCCAGTAACGGCTCCACGGCCTTTGATAGGGAAAGGACATTTTTTACTGTACCCAATTACACAACCTCTCGGTTTCATTGTTCCACAGACTGCTTTGAAGAGCACAGCACCAGGCCCTGATGCTGAAAATGACCAAAAAGGGCCAGCTGCGGAGAGTACCTTTGCTGGGAACCTAGGACACAGGAACGCCAAGGAGAACAACAGTGTAAACAACAGCGGCGCGCGAGCAATCAAAGGCCAGGTCAGTCAGTCAGGCAACATAACGTGTTCGCCACAGAGCAGTTCACTACAGACTACCATTAATGGTCACTCGGCGGGCAGTTGTAACGAAAGATGCCCACAAGATAAAGAATTAGACCCCGTCGATCCAAAGTCTCCCCAGTTGGAGAAAAAGGAGCAGTCGTTACCTGACTATCCACCACAAAATTCAGAATCAGCGACAAGCATCAAGGACACCGACAAAGACTCAGTCGACGTCGATATGGAATAAACGAAATCGTAGTAGAGACTGGGGAGCGTGTCGACATTGCACGACCGCAGATAAGGCGAAGAGGTGAAAAAAAAGTCGACGTGTCGAAACGTATCGTTTTCATTGACATATTTATATTCTGATTAGGGGAAATATCTGTGTGAATAATTTGTGTATGTATGTGGTGGGCTATCAAATGTTTATTGAACATAGCAGCAGCTCCCTGTATAAGAAACTGTAAAAAAAAAAAAAAAAAAAAATCAAAACAAGACAAGACAAAACCTCAAACGTTGTACAAAGTATTAAGATATTTATATATGTAAGTTTTTTCATAAATAAATCGATTGTATACAACAAACTTAAGCGTGCATGGCCCTAAATAGAGCTTATGTTGTGGGCTATATAGCTCCTTCTCCCAAAACCCTGTGTTGTATTTTGTGTATTGCTTTAACAAATTTATTCATCTATAAGCTACACTGAAATGAGGTTACGAGCCGGAGGCGAAAAGACCCGTTCGACTCCTGCAGAGTTTTGATATGAAAGTAATTATTTTCCCGGTGGCTACTGCAGGGATTCAGTTTATTTTAGCCCAAAGGGTTATAATACATTACCGATTTCTAGTGATATGAAATCACATAAACTTCCAAGAATAATAGAATTAGCATGAAAGGCTGGGGTGTCAAATTGAAATACGAAAATAATAGCCCCGGCAGCTGGGAGTGTGTTTGTGCATATTGGATAGGAGATGGGAATTCGTGGGGCGGAATTTTCATGAGCTTTTCACTTTGTCAGGGCCCTTGTAGCTGGCTATATTAAGATAGATGTTCGATGATATCCCTCATTGTTCTGTCGCTTATATTGATGTTCCTGTGTTATCAGCCTATTGATCATGCGTCGGCTGTAATAGGACGGGCGAAGCAAACGTGCCTATTTACAATAGCAGAACACATTTGTTCTAATAGGGTTGGCGGTCCCATGGGACCCTGTGGGGGCTCCCAGACATCTGCGCCTTGACAATATTAGCACTGTTGACCAGATCTAAAGGCGAGGTAAGAAAAGAAGGCAATAAAATCATAGATCCTGATAAATATAAGCGGTAAATACCAATAATGAATTAGCATTTTCATTTGGTCATAGAGGCGCGTTTACTGTCTTCTTAAACATCCTCTGGTCGTCTCACTTCCACTGGGTCTCGATTTGCAAATAAATTGAAAATAATCAGCGAGGCCGGCGCAAATGAATTTCTGAGCCAGTGTCTCTTTCATAATATTTACATAATTTTCACCAGAGACAGACTTAAGACTTAGCATATGGCGTCCAGGGCAAATAGACTGCACAAAAGTGGGCAAGATAAACCACAGGGGGAGCAGGAAAGATGTCAGGACAATCAATAAGAACATATTTTGCACACAATGCAGCGACATAAAGATGGCCCAGAGTTGCTATAAAACAATTATTATTTATCCCTAATACGTAGCTATTGAAAGATTGTCGTTAGTTTTGCAGCCGTCATCCTATCCGCTATCTCCAAGTCAGCCGATTAATATATCTTTATTTCAGTCAGTCAATTGCCTTTTGTAGGCTATATAAAAAAAAGCAAGTGTTTGGAAAATGTTAGTTGTCTGGAGGTGTCCTTCAATTTGCTGCTGTTGTTTTTTCCCCCCTTTTTTTTCTCTCTCTCTACCGGGGCGCGTTCATGTTTAATTCATTCGCAATCTGAATAGGAGTATCGCTGGCTGCACACTGGTGGCCTTAAGGTGAAATTAGCGATTTGCTTAAGTAGTTAAGCTTTTGCCTGAAAGCAGCACGCTGTATGATTCAAGACAAACTATCAATCGATATGGCCCAGGCAGCCTCCAGGAGATGTGTCCTCCATGAATCATACTTTATGAATTCAATTTCTACCCGGAGAAATTTTCAATTTGAACGCTGGATCATTATGGGAGAGTGTAAATTGTTTTTGCTCTATTATGCATCGGACGCCATCATTTTTCTTTCTAATTACGGAGGTGTCAGGTCGGGCTGTCATGCAGGCGCTGATTTTCAATTTAACTGATCATCATGCATTCATTTTCCCATTTGATAAATCTGCTATCTCGACGCCGCGCCATGCCTGGAATGTTAAGAGAGAGAGAGAACAGCAAAGTAATGGGGGTGTGTGTGCAGCAATAAGTGCAGATCAGGCAGCTAATTTAGCACCTCCTGATATTCCATCTCCATTTCTCATTTTCAACTCTCTGAGGAGAGAAAAGCAGCCCAAAGGCAGAAAGCTGGTATTCAACAACATCAGGGGTAAAACGACTCGGAAAACGCTTGTTTTCCTCAACACATTTTCCAAATTAGGATATCAAGCTTAATTAATGCTAATTGAGTTCCTCAATACGTGTTATTTTTATTTAATAGAATCAAATTCGCGCAATTAATTATGAAGGTGATTTCAAGAGCCTCATTTGCAACACCCAGTCTTAACCCCTCCCCGAGTGCTTTGTAGATTATTTTTTTCTTTTCTCGTTTTATATTTTGCTAAACTCAGAGAGCGCCCCATGCACCTCCAGGACAGGTGCAAGGCCAACCGAGCAGTGATTCTTTTCCTACCCGATCTGTTTAAACACGGCTGAAGAATTCTGGCTTCACGTAGACATCTTCATGGATTTAAATGTGGCGTTAGTTAAAGTACTATTTTTGCGTTTAATTTCTATACATTAAACCTCTCGAAAATGGTAGATGATTGGTAAAGCCATGTTTTAGGCCTATTCACAGTTGCCTGGCAGTACCACAACGAAACATATTTAATTTTATTGAGCATTTTTGGATTATAAAGCTAATAAGGTTTTTTTGGATAGAGAGTGAATTAGAGGAAGTCAATCGTAAGGTGTTATGTTTAATCGATTGAGGACCAAAACCTTTGTCAAAGGGCAATATTTCTGATCGCAAAAGAGGCAAAAAATCTAAGCACTATATTGCTAACTTACATGAATAACATTTAGAAAGCTCGTCTCCACTTATGAAACACATTCACGAAAATAAGACCCAAGTGATAAAATATAGAATTCTATAAGACGACGGATACCTTACTTGAGTTAATCAATTTAGGGATCGTGAATAAACAATGCGCATGTCAGTTATATCCCCCATCCCGCGTTTGCATGGCAGAGATAACAGCGTTGAAGTCCGCCGGTGAATTAATAGGCATACGCTGTAAAGTAATCCTAAAATGCATGGCAGAGTAGCTGCAGGATAGGAGCCAAATGTCAAGTACCGTTTTAAGTGATTGTGAGAAAGATCTAAGTGGCACTGCTTTTCTTTGGCTATAGCAATAGCAGAGGCTTTCTGTCCCCGCAATCACTTCAACATTCCTCCTTATTGAAATAAGATTGAAGTTTGATTCAATCGCCCTTTATAATATGAGGGATTATCGATTTGTGTCCCGGGCATGAAACAAACCAAAAAAAAATGCATGCGGGTTTTCACACAGGCATCTTATAATTTACAAAGAGACCATTAATTGGGAAGTTGCAGCGAGTTAATTAAATAATTCCCTTTGAGGGCAATTAAAAGAGGGAAAACAGCATTGAGAGCAGCTCATAATGCACTTTGTGTTTAGAATTGGCAATTCTAGTATTCAGTTCAGCGATGCAATTAACAAAATATTAAAAGTGTTGGTTTATTTCAGTGTGGTAGTGTCCGTGTTTTAACATTTAATTAGATTCCATAATTCTGGCTCAACGTGAACATTTACTCCTCGCTTATATCAAAAGACACCAATATTTAAGAGGTGCAGCTTTGGGAAAACTAGCAAACCATAGATCTTTCATTAAAAACAGTACCAGTAATTTACGGGCCTCTTTGTCACAGCGGTATTGAATGCAATTTTTTTCATACATATTCTTGACCCGCTGTAAGTCGGTACGATAAACATGACCCGAATGTTAACACTAACTCCCCTGGTCATTGTGGTTATTAAAAATCTAACAGCCTGTGACTGCTGCTTTGCTCTTCTTTTCTAATTATCACCTTGTGAGATGTGTTTCATTACCTATATTTCATCTGATAAACCACTGAATTCTGGCCAAAGGAGAATTTGTTGGTCCATGACAACGATACAAGAGATTTGAGAAATATGTGGAGCCAGCATATCTCTCTAGATCTTAATAACCACAGGTTCCAGCAAATGAAAGGTTAGTATTTAAAACCGCAGTATTTAGCTATAGGTTACTAGAACTGCATTTGTTTGAATCAATATGACATCGCAATGAAAATATTCTGATTGAGCATGATGCAAAATCACCAAAAAACTAATTGAACTGGCACAGTGTGAAATATCGGTGTCGGTTCGTTTTATTATTGTTATGATGTACGCTTAAAAATGTGTTAACCCTTCTTCCCAAATGTTTGTAATAGAATGCCAAATTTATTTTCGGTTCAAAATGCAGACTGATATTATCACAAAGAAAAGCAATTAGTACTTTATTAAGTAAAATGTCCATCATACACACTTTGCACAACTGAACACAACAGCTTTTTAGCCCTTTTATCAGCCATTTCGTTATGATGGTATGAAGAAAAACATATTTTGGTGTATGTGTGTGTCTATATATACTGTATGTACACATACATACACACACGTAATGTTTTTCCTTTCTGATCAGCTCAGTGAAGGATACAGCTCATGATGCGTGGTTAACAAAATAAAAATAAGAGCAGATCTCGGCGACAGTAAGACACAAACCACATCTAGGCAGAATGTGCTTCGCTGTCAGCTGCCACTAGCAGTTCATTCTCACTTGAAAGCTAATTCATTATCAATTAGAAGTGAAAATGGAGATGGGTGGGAAGGATCCTCGAGAGCCTGGCACCTGTATGTTCCTCACCTGCGCTGATGTGCCACAGTGATGGCTAAAGCTCTCGCTGGTGATTTAGAAGGCGCTGTGTAAACAGGCGTTTCACTCCCCTGTCTTCCCAGGGACTCCAGACCCTAGAGGTTAATGAAGCGTGAAGTGTGAAAACTTCCTGAGATGGGATGAGTTAAATAGTGTTTCCAGATGTTAAGGCAACACTGTCCAAATCTATTTGTAAGTGTCGACCCTTTACGGGTCACAAATAACTCTAGTTATGTGAGAGATAAATAAGCTCCCCTCTGACCATTTACCAGCTACCAAAACTAGTGGCTCCTCGATCCAGCTGTTGCTTTAAAAAACAGACAGTATTAAAAATGGATTCCGCGAAGCTAATGTAACCCATCACAGCTCACTAGAAGGTGTAAATGCGTTGATGTTCTCAGTAAAGAACTTGTTAACATCAAAATGACTTCACATAACGGGCGAAGTGACAGTTTGAAGGGCCGTTGTAAAAATCTGCAACTGGTGCTGAATTTGAGAATAAAGGCTTCCGTTCCTGGAGGCACATGCAGAGCGGAGACATTTTGAATTCAATATTAACTATGCTTTTGATTATAGCAGAGTATTATTTTCTCCCTGGATCACTCTTAGCTTTTCTTTATTCCGCTTTTCCAAACAACCACCGCCCTAACTTAGCCGTGGAAGGTCAAACTTTGTTATGGGGATTTATAAGGTAACTTTTGTCATTGATTTGGGTCAAGCCCAGCATAGCGGGGCATGAAAGGAATTGCCTAAGGGTGTAGTTAACCCTGGGATAATTGGTAATTATTTTATACCTTAAACCGCATTAACCTTCCCCATTTCATACAGAGAGGAAGCAGTTAGTCCGATTCATAAAAGACCCGCTCAACCTGACGTGGAATGCACAGCATCGTAAAGACACATCTCACAGGGAGAGAATCTCCTTGAGAAAACAAAAAGAATAAATGATTCCTTTCAGCTGAACTTTGAGAGACAGTGTGTCAAAGCTATTTCTCAATCCATTATCAAACTACTCTAGAGAGGCTCTACGAGGAGCTGTTTCCTTGTGATGCAAACAAAAGGCACAAAAAAATTCCATAGTGCCATGTGCCCAGTACTGTTAGAAGGTTTCAACAACTCAGCAGCTGACTAAAATAGAAAATCTATTTATTGGCCAATTGAAAAAAATTGTGAAACCGCAAACTAACCGGCGCTACTTTCACGTGTTTCGTATTACACCGTGGACCTGCTATCACGAAGTGCAAGAGTCTGTGTGAGTTTGTTGTGATCGGAATGACCTGAAAAGTCTGGGAGTGTGTGACCCCCAGTTTTATTAGTAACCATTTACTAAGTCTGTAAGTGTATTATGCTTCGTGTTTTAAAATCTGTTAGGATTTTTAAAACTGTGTAGACCAAGGGCATTCCAGCCTCATGGGTCAGGGTCGTGTCATATTTAATTTTTGACTGGAATGAAAACAAGGCTGTGAGGTATAGAATTACAGGGTATTCAATGTATTACACTGCTGAAAACAACAACAACAACAAAGCTTAGTAGCTAAACAAAAAGACCATAAAAGTGTGTTTTGAAAGTGTGACAATTTGGCTACGTCTATTGCTTTCAATTGTAATGACTGTCTATTCCTCAAAGCCTGTTTTTTTGATAATTAATTATTTTTTTTAATAACTTGATGGTGTCAGTGCTCATCTAGTTGCTATTGAGGGGCAGTCGTGGCCTAATGGATAGAGAGTCGGACCTGTAACCCAAAGGTCGTGGGTTCGAGTCGTGGGCAGGGATTGTGGGTGGGGTTAGTGAATATCCAGCACTATCTCCGCCTTCAATACCATGACTGAGGTGAGACCCTTGAGCAAGGCACCGTTCCCCCAACTGCTCCCCGGGTGCCGC
>JAUMHQ010000048.1:8182323-8197965 GCA_032361165.1 Enteromius paludinosus
GATAGATAGATAGATAGATAGATAGATAGATAGATAGATAGATAGATAGATAGATAGATAGATAGATAGATAGAATGTCTGAAGGTTAATAAGTCTATACAGACCTAGAAATAGAACAATAAAATAATAGAATGACTGAACGACAGAACTAAAGATAGAATGACAGATAGAATTACACAATTATAGAATGAGAGATAGAACAATAGAATGACGGAATGACAAAACAACAGAACGATACATAAAATGTATATAGTATGACAAAACGGTAGATAAAACGACAGATACACAGATAGATAGATATCATCTTTGAACCAAAATCCAGAGACTGTTGACCTGCAGTCTGACTCCTTTTTTTTTTGTCTTTGTGACATGCATGATACCATTCAAGGTTTGGATGAATTGGATAGTTAAACTCTGTTGTGTCTTCATGTGCCTGGAAATGCCTTCTGTGCTTTGTAAATGCATTCCATAATGTACACAGAGAGTTTTTTCCACCCATTATTGTAAGAGCAATGCCTGAACAAGCAGAACAATAACAGAGCTAGTGCTCCATTACCCCAGCTTCCATTCATGCTAATGATGTGCACCATTACTCTTCTTCCTGCTTTGGCTCCTGCACTATTTCCCTGACTTATGGTGCCATATATAACAAGCAAAATCATACAGGATGTAGTGGTTCTTTACGATGATGTAGGGCACGAGCCGAATCGACACCAAAATAACACCAAGGTGTTGCCATGTTGGCTTCGCTCCTCCTTTTCCTCAGGATTATCCACTGTGAAAGCATGTAATTGGGTCTGTTAGGATATTAAACTCATAGCTAAAGAGGCTGCATCAAAAGCAAAAAGCACGGCAAAACAATTTTAAGCCTAATTTGGTATGAGACACGACCGGCCCAGTGGCGGCACGCAACAGAGTCATTTACGATAAGGATTAAGCTTGCGCAATCAAAAGATAGAACAAGATAATGTGGCGAGATACATTTGGAACACAAGCAATTAATAGAGGAAGCATGACACGAGCTGCTAAAGATGAAGGAGGAGAGGAGCTCTCAGCACTTCATCATTATTAATGACAAAGACGCCTGCGTCCCGCCCGTCTCCGGGTGCCTGCCGCTGAGGCTGCCGTATGGTTTGGGGAAGCCAGACGGAGCTGTCAGAGGCCCGTCCGGATACCGTGGCTGCTGTCTATTACTCATGTGACTAGTGAACCCACCAGGCAGAAAATGACTGGGTTCACAAGGTGATTAATGAGCTCTCGACCGCCACACGTCAAAATATGACGCCGATTGTTAAGCTGCCGGGCCTCTCCCAGGACGGGCCCTATAACGCACTTTCATTGAAAATCAATTTGGTGTTTCCCTCAAAACGGGAATCGCAGTGTCTTTATTCATTAACACAGTGACATTATGTTTAAACGGTGCAGTTCGTCTCAGTCCCACAGGCAGGACGTGCAATTGTTTTTCATCTCAAAGCACTTCCAGCCAGATATATTCGGTTGCTGGCATAGTATAGGGCTAAAAGAGCTCAGTGTATAGGGTGGTAAAAGAAGGTTCCAAAGGACTGGTTTCACAGCAACACTACAAAAGAACCATTTTTGGTTCCCCAATGAACCTTTTAGTGAGCACTTCGTGAATGATTTCTTTCCTAGTGTGAAGAACATTTTCTTAAAATAAAGATTCCAAAAGTGGGTTTTCAGAGTGACGCCACAGAAACAACCATTTTGGGTTCCCCAAAGATCCTTTCATTGAAGAAGATCCATGAATGTTAATGGTTCTTCAGGGAGTTTTTCCATTATAGAGACTACATCGTATAGGGTTTAAAAAAAAAGAGTGTGTATTCAGAAAGGGTATATCTTTTCACCCTTATTTTTCTTGGTGGCTCTTGATTTTGTAATGGGAAAAGCCATGGCTGGATCAGATGCGGGCATTGATTGGGACCTTGACTTCATGGACAACATCACCCTGCTTGCAGAGCATGGTTATCACCTGCAAGAGCAAACATCCCAACCTGCGACAAGAGGCAACGAAACTTGGACTGAGGATTAGTGCCGAGAAGTCCAAAGTAACGCACATCGAGATGAGACCTGGACAGGTGAAGATCAGTGTAGACAGACAAGATCTGGAAGGGGTTGAAAAGTTCACCTACTTGGGCTGTGTTATTGGCTGGGACGTTGATGCAGAAACCGACATCAAGTGCCACCTTGGAAAAGCTACAGAGGTATTTCAACAAATGCGGAACATTTGATGATCTGTGTCCTTTTCTCTCAACATCAAGTTTCATCTATACACCTCAATTATCGTTCAGATAGCAACATACACCACAAATCATGGAAAGCATCCACCAGTACCATGAGGAAGGTCAACGTTTTCCACCAGCGTTGCCTGTGATGGATTATATGAATCCGCTACTTTGACCATGTTACAAATGAAGAGGTTCTCCAGTGAAGTGACCTCCCAATCCTCAGCACGATCATCGCACAATGATGCTTATGCATAGCCAGGCACGTTATGCGCATGGACGACACTGGTATAAAAAAGTATTTCAATGGATCCCACCCAGGGGCAGGTGAAGCCAGGGATGACCCAGACTGACCTGGCATCGAACTTTCACCGTCGACATGAAAACTCTTGACATTCCCTGTGACAAATCAGAGGTCCTCACCATTGGTTCACGCTAGATGGAAAGCTCTAGTTGCCGAATATGCTCATTAGCGTTGGTGGAAAACAAGATGAATCTAAAAGGGTTCGAAAGGGGGGGTTACACAACAACCACTTTTGGTTACTCAAAGAACAGTTCTTTAAAGAAACCTTTTTGCTTAGCGTAAAGAACCTTTAAAGGATCTAGAACCATTTTCCACAAGAATTAAGCGTTTTTGCAATGGAAAGGTTCAATGGAAGTTAAAGGTTCTTTTTAGGAACTGTTTATTTTTTAAGAGTGTAGAAAAAAACATTATGGTTCCATAAAGAACCTTTCAGTGAACAGAAACACTTGATTCTTAGTGTGAAGAACATTTTAAAAACCAAAAAACCTAAACATTTATCAGTTGTAAAGACCTTATCACATAGCCTAGGGTGGTAAAAAAAAAGTGTACACTGAAAATAAAGGTAACCATATCTAGTTGCCCAAAAAAACTTTCGATGAACAGAAGATTTTTTTCCTTAGTATGAAGAACATTTTAATCATTTAATGTGCATTTTCAACTAAAAATAACATTTTGTGCAGTGGAAAAGTTTCATGGATGTTAAAGAGGCCAATAAAGAGTGTGGGACCACCATTTTTTGGTTCCCCAAAGAACCTTTCAATGAACAGAAACATGTTTTAATTAGTATGATGAAGACTTTAATAAAATAAAGCACCGTTTTCCAATATAAAAAACCTTTTGCACAATGAAAAGGCTCCATGGATGTTAAAGGTTCTTCATGGAACCATACATACAATAAGGAACAAGAGAGAAGTCCACAGAGAGCATTTCCCAAATAGATGTAGATGGGCGATGTACAGTTGCACAAGGGAAGGGAAAATGTAACGACACATTAAATGAATTAGTTTTCCAATGGGCCCGCAATAAAAACCAATGATCCAGCAATCACCTTGCGCTAATATTAGAAATGAGAGAGAAATGTCAGGCTATGAGGAAAATGACCTCTCATCTAGTGTTGCCTATATTTTCCCGGCGCTTACAGCACAAACACGGCGCGAGAGCTGGGCCATTCAGAGATCAGCGGGTTAGTTCGCAGGAGACCGCGCTAGATAGAGACGTGCATTTGATCTGCGCATCATCGTTGAGGAAGCGAACGTGACAGAGCAAAGGGTGCTTGATAAACAGACGCTATCTGGGGCACACACTTCAGAAGAGGCCTCTCTAGGGGAAGCCTAAAACCCCAGGTATAACAAAGAAACCCAAAGCAAATTACCCTGACAGGGATGAAACAATAGCAAATTGGACAAATGATATAATGTAAGTCCTATAGTCCCCAGCAGAGCGTGGTTGTTGGCGGCGCTCAGAGGGAATTGGAAATAAGAATAGGCTTTGATGGTAAAGGTCAGGCTAGACAGTAGCTCCCAGCATGGCCTCTTCATCGAAACATCTCACATAAAATCCCTCAGAAACAATCTCTTACCCAGTGTGCCCATTGTAATGTTGTTGTTAATAATGCATTGTATATAAAAGGACCCAGTTTTTATTTCTCAAGAGAGAAGCTTGTGTGCTTGTGGCTTGCGAGGGAAGATTTGAGGAACAATTGTGACAAGCTCACAGACGGATTTTGCTAAACTCAATAAATCAAAGTGCTGGTATTTCACTGTCATAAAGCTCTTGGTACTGTAGCTCAATGATAAATAGCCTCGGTGTTAGACAACTTCTGCAAATGAGTCCATGGCAGAGAGGAGGAACAGGATAACTATTACGAGTGGTGAGAGGCCAAGCGCCTGATTTTATGACCCGCCTGTGCCGTTTAATATATTCTGACAAATTCCCATTAAAAATGTATTCATTATTTTGTCTACATGGAAGGGGAGTGCAGAGGTTGTCTAAGCAATTTCACAATGAACCGAGCTCCTTTCAGTGCGGTGATGAGGCAAAATAAAAGTCACAGGATTTGGGAATGAGAGTGGTAGTCCTCGTATCAGCGAGTTTGACTCAGATATTAGCACAGCGGCACACACAATCCATATTCTGGTTTCGTACATATTCTGAAAAAATATTTATATGGGTGTTTTATCAACTAAAGGGCATATTTGGCCTCGTGGGAGATAACCTCTCTTCAAATGCACTTTTCACATTCTCACTGGTTTTTCTATTTTGTCCACAAACTATACCTAATATCACAGGGTCATTTGTTTCTTTTCTTTTACATCTCAGTGTAATGATTATTTCCACCACAATGTCATTTCCATCAAGTCTCAAATGATGTTTTGTGTTTACATCCTGTGATGCAAATGACATTTGGAATAAAATGGCAGGCTTCTTTATTACGCTAAGGCTATAATTTTATTAAACATGAAATCATAAGTCCTTTACAATAAGGTTTTAACACTATGTGTGATATTTACCTGTATCTGTCTTGTATTTACTCTCATGTATGTTCTTTTTTGACACTGTTGTCTCTGTGGTAACACACACACAAAGTAGTGCCTATTATTAACATATTGGCTGTTTATTAGTGGCCTACTTATAAAGCACATATTCTGACTGACCATATTCTACAATCCCTAAACCTACCCAATACCTAAACTTAACAACTACTTTACTAACTATAATAAGCAGCAAATTAACACTTAGGCCCAACTCCAATTCTACCCCTTACCCCCTACACTTTCCCCTACCCCTCTGTTTGGCGCGTTCACGTGTAGGGGTAGTGGTGTCTCAATTCTCATTTGATCGGAGGGGTAGGGTTAAGGGGAAGGGCTAGATAGCCCTTGAAACGAAGATTTTTCAGGACCTCACTTTAAACGAAGGGCTAAGAGAAATTTCCAACATGGCGGCTCACTCGAGCAAGTAAACCCATAAATGTAAGTAATCTTTGCCATTAATAAGGATTTTTATGACAATTTTTCACTATATGTAAATTACCATCAGTCTTGTGTTTGTGTTTACAGTGATGTTCTGTAAAGAAACGTTTGCAAAAAAATTGCTAAAGTTTGCTAGCGGATAGCACCGATTGCATGATATTAGGAAATATATTTTTATGTCATATACACGGTAACGCATTGTTTTGTTACGCTTACGGCCGTATATTTGTACATGTAAATGAATGGTGCTTACATCGGCGCATGTCCTCTGATGTAACGTTAGGAGCTAGTGACAATGGATGATGACGTATAACAGTGTAGTAGTGGTGTCCCATTTTTTAGGTGAAAATATTTAACCCTTCCCATTTCCACTTTATTTCAAGGGGCAAGGGGAAGGGGCAGGGGGTAGGCAAAGGGGTAGAAAATAGAATTGGGATTGGGCCTTAAAGTGTGACCATAAATGAATACAGAAAAACGAACGACCCTTTGACAGCTTAACACTATCCATTGGAATATAACATACATTCTAGTTTCTCCGCTGTGCACATCTGAAAGCACTGGAAACATTCCCTTTTGTCATATTAATGCTGCATTTTCTTAATTTCTGACAATAATTTAATCAGCTCATTAATTCCGATTCATGTCCACTCACAAGTGCCAGAATAATTTCCGTCACGAGACACTAACAAATGTTTTTGTTGTTGTTGTTGTTGTTTATGTTTGTCTCAAAAAAATGTCATCTCATTAGCTTAACTAATCGATATTCTGGGGGGAAAAAAGTGCTGATATGACAAAATACTGATTAATGCAGGCATATGCCAGCTGTTTCAGTCAGATATCTAACCATCATCGGAACATTGGCTTAATCTGCTTACGGCAACCTCCCTAATGCACTGACAAGTCACTTGAACAATCAGAAAATGACCAAATTCTGATTAATATCGGAATATTCTTGTGCAAGGAAATGCTATCATTGATTCGCGTGCTGACAAATCAATTACAGCCCAGTTCAAAAAGCCTAAATGTCTAAGTTATTCCACAGGCCAGAGGCCACCACTGTGTGAGTTCAGCTGAAGCCTTTCCCATGGCGGGGAGGGGGGCTGCTCTAGTAATCTCAGTCTAGACCATGTGCTCCACGGCAGCAGGAGGCAGCCATTCCCGCTCATTAATCACCCGCCGCCGACACCAGAGACATCCTGCCCTCTCGTAAGGACTAAATAACTCCTGCCATCATGAGCAACAGCGCGCCTAAGCACCTGGAAAACTCACAGAGATGCTGCTTTTTTGCCTTTGTTTATGTGGGCGCTCATCAACACGGCGAGAGGCCTGGGTGTTGGGGACGGCCGGCCATTTGGACAAGCTCCCTACTTCCCTTGACCAGCAGGGTGCCTGCAGCCCAGGCCAGATCAGGCTGAACGAGAGAGAGAGAGAGAGAGAGAAGTGAAGGGATTGTCTGCTTTGCCTCATTACAGACTCATTCCAACACTAGCGGCAAGACACATTCGGCAGCACATAGCACTGCCGTAAAGACCAGCTCGGGATGTGCTTTCCGGCTATTTCAACCACAGAAGGAACACGAGCGAAAAACTCAGAGAAGAATGATCCAGGAGGGAGGAGGGGGCATTACCATGCATTTGCATCTCTGCTCTCCAGACACGGAGTCAGATTGATTAATGGAGACAGGGCTTGCAAAGTCATAACAGGGCTTCTGCTCAGGTTAAGTGGTGCTTAGATTGTTTTATATTGCCTGTGATTAGAGGATGAAGCTGAAGAGTTTGATCGCTAAGAGTTCACACCCTTTCTAATCAGTAGGGGCCTTTCGATCCAACCTGCCCTGGCAACTTCAATCAGACATGCTTGAGCCATTTTCCTGAGCCTGACAACCACTTCAGAAATAGAACAGGAAAAAAACAAAAAAAACAAAAAAAAAAACAATGAAGGAAGAGCAGCGAACAAATGAACACTTAGTGTTGAATGTGATTTTAAACTACATGAATAGCTGTAATGTATTTATTGTAGTCAGAATGAGCACTCTTAAATTAGTGGAAGATACCATTAGATCCTCAACAGCAAACTGTCAGATATGACTATTCTGCGCAGATTTCGGGGGACACATTCATATCCTGCAGGTTTATGTTATGTGATAGGAATGGATATTTCCTTTTTCTGAGAAAAGTGACTTGGATGTAATAAAAATGTTGTTGTAGTTGTTAAGAAGATCAGATGAAGATGAAAAGTAGTTCAAAAATATTTGTATTATTATTTTTCAAGATAATTTTTTTACTATTCACCAGGAAAATCGTAAGAAAGATCTTATGAAAATAATAGCACACTTGCCTTAATGTGCAGTGTACTGGAAGTTTGAATCAATCTTTTCCTAAAACATAAGTCAAAATAACATTCATTAAATTAATTATTATTAAGGTTTATGTGGTTTTCAAATCACTGCATGTAAACAGTGGGGAGACTTAATGTCCCCAACACTACTTAACCTGTACACATTACCCATCTGTCTCTGCACAATAACATTTGATGGTCTGTCAGCCGCACAATTGCCTATTTCAGACATAGTGAAGCTTTTGATAAGTCGATGACTATGTTTAAAACTGCCAAAAAAAAAATGCCAGTATGATTAAGACATCAAGACATCCTATCTTATAATAAATAAATAAATTAATTAAATGCAGTCTATATCAGGCAGACAGCTAGAGGGGAAAGTTCATAATGCACATCTAATATAATACATTTTCAATAATGTTAATATTGCAGTATTATTTAAATAAAACATTTAATAAGGAAAAAATGACATACAATTATTGTAATTATAAATAACTATAAAAATAAAATAATATATTATTAAAATATTATTGGAATATTATAATTATATATATCTCAATATAATTATGGTACAATTTAACAAAAAAAAAATCAATTAATTTTTAAATAAAAAACACGAATAATAATAATACAAAATAGTATGTTTATTTAAATCTTATAGAGATTAAAAAGTAAATTAATACATATAACATTTATGTTTTATGTCATGTTAATAATTCTAGTTTAAAATGAATACAAATGTATAAAATGTTATAATAATAATAATAACATACATTCTACAAAACGATATTTGCTGTGTAACACGTACACTTACTAAGACATCGCATTGCTGTTCTTGCGTTGCCTCTGTAGAAATCAATCATGAGTTGAAGCTTTGCATACAGAGTGCTATTTTCTATTATGCAGAGAGTTCCTACTTTTCTAGAGTGTTCCAAATCAATCAATTAAGGTTCTTTTTCAATTAAGACACTTCTTTAGTAGACGACCGTCTATGTAGCCAGCAAGCAACGAGGCAGGTTTTGTAACAGAGCTCAGATCTCTCTTGCTAACTCGCTAATGCTAGCCACCGCATGCTGAATAAACACATCATCTTCCTCTCTTGACTTGTGTCTGCAAGACAGCTACTGTATAGTGAGAATCCCAGGCAGCTCATCTGTCAGGGGAGCTTCTCATAGCGCCGCTCCTCTTCCCTTTCAAATGCACTGGGTAAGTATTTTAATTAGTTGGCTAATTGTCTAAGTAATTGGTAGACAACTTAGCTCTAACAGTAATCAATCTCAACAGGGCTGTGCTCTATCACATCAAAGGATCTGTAATTAAGACGGCTAACTGTGGGACGGTCTTTAGCCTGATGCTATGGCATGGGGGTGGATGATCCCTGATAAAACTCGGCTGAGCAGATGAGGCCTCCAGTGAGCTCAGGGGAAGAGAGAAGAGCTTATCGAGATGTGAAGAATATTCCAGGGTTCAGATAAATAAAGGCACCTGGGACGCGGCACATGATAGCTGGCCAACAAGTGGAGCCGTTTTCATGTCTTACCTTCATTTAATTGTGTAGTAAACTTCCACAACAGCAGGTATAATTAGAACATCAGCTCTTTACGGTGCTGAATATTTATTGGCCGAATCTCTTTCTTTGTCACTAACAGGGAACAATGTCTCATTATAAGTGTGGAGAAGCAATTTGCCGAATCCATATTTTGCTGTATCAGATTTCATTTTTGGTTTTGTCTAGCCACAGCTATCAATATCTTTAATTTATTCTCATTTCACAATGCCTTTGCTCTCGGAGCAGGCAATTATATATTTGGGTTGAAAAGACTAATCATTTCTTAAATTCGTCTATTTAGGGAAATTTTAATCTAGCCATTGAGGAAAACAAGACCCGTAATGAACAATTATACAAACAGTCAATTTCTATGTTGTGCAGACGACTTAATTAAAATTAGTAATGAAAAACGAGCGAGTCTTTGCGAGCAGCCGTACTTATCAATTTTCAAATAAGGGAATTGAAATGCTTTGCCTTCCTACTTTGGCAAGGTAATGAAAATGACCTCACTCGCAATAAAGCATGATTTATTTACAAATAAATGGAAACATTAAAGGTATTATTAATTATAGAACCCGCAAGCCCAATTCAAATCTATCAGAACTATATAATGAGTGAAAATGAAAACTATTATTCATTATGCTACATGCAGGGTAAAAGCTTTTTATAGAGTCCCAACACTCGCTATTCCTTCACGACACTATTGCACAGACACTCTTGAAAATATTGGCCTTGATGGTTCCATGAACAACGGAACCTTTCCCTGGCACAAAAGGTCATTCTATTTAGGAACCGTTCACTCAAAGATTCTTTAAAGAACCCAAAAAGGTTATTTTTCAGTGTGTATATGATCGGATACAGAAGTCTTGAATATTACTCCTCTTTGAGACAGTGGGGCGCTCGGGTCTCGGAGGCTGTTAGATCCGTGTGTGGGCTGAGGATTTCCTCATTAGTCTGGATCAATGTGTATTCACTCCACATCACTTTGATCCAATGTGGAAGAAATGGTGTGTACGCTACACAACAACTCTGAAAGCGGTTAGAGTCGAGTCCCTGGAGAGAGCTTCATTTGTTCTTATACTGACTCTTGCAATAGCATCAATATGAAAAACGAACATTCTGTTTGGTTGTTTTTTTTTCTTGCTTGTTCATTAATTATGCTCAGAAACGCCTTTAAGCGTTCCATCGGGCACCATGTGTGTTGTCTGTTACTAGAGCATAATTACGCGTAAGTCTAATTTGCTGATCTCAAACACCGCAGCAGGCAAGCTGCTTTAAAAGATCAGATTGCAGTCACGAAAAACTGATAGCAAATGCATGCATGTTCGAGCCTAAGTGGCTAATTATGGCGCGGCTGCCCTGTGAGATACCTGCGAGCTACCCTGCGAGCCATCAGAGGAAATTAAAATGGTCCTCCTCCTGTTCCCCACCCCTCCGCCTGCAGCAAGGGCCAATACACAGAGTGGCACTGACAGATTGACAAATAAGGTTAATAAGTACTTTCCACTTCTCCTAAAGGCTAATCAAATATTAATCCTTGCAGTGTGGTCAGCAGAAAAATAACAAACAATTGGTAGAGAGGAATTGATTGAATTGATTCGCCGCCGAGGCTTTTGAAACCAAATTCCCTAAACGTCTTTGAAAACATTTGCACATTCAAGGAAAACACACAGCTCAGTTTCTTTTCAAACAAAAAAAAACTTGAAACTGAAAGCACTAAAGGTTCATTAACCATTAAGTTCATTTTTAACACACATGTACACTTTCAGTGTGTTGACATGCATTTTATGTGTTCAAGATAACGTAAAAATGGCTCTTATGAAATGATAAAATAACTGTTCTTAACATAAATGTTATATATTTTAAAATGGCATTTATTCCTGCAATGGTTGAATTTTATCATATATATATATATATATATATACTTTATACACACACACACACACTGTATATTAAACTAAATGTTAATGTTACAAATAAGATTTCAAATTTATCAGGTTATTTCCGAATATGATTTATACCTTTTAGAGTATAATTGTATTACAAAAGAGACTAAGAGACTAATTACATACATAAATAATGATTATTTCTTAGCGAGTGTGAATCGATCGAACACAAACAACAGCAATAGCAGATCAATGCAATAACCTCCCACGGGTAAATAAAAACAGAAACACGAGAAGCAGACGGCCTGATGAAATACAAAAATATACACCGATATTGAAAGGAAATTGGAAATCAAGCACTCGGCAGCAATGGGGGAACATTACTGTGACAGCTGATAGCAGTTGTGATGGGACAGTTTCGTGGGCTCTGTTTTTCAAGTCCCTTGCTGATTCCTCATGTTTTTTTTTTCTTCCTCTGCACTGCTTTCACTAATCACAAGCCCCAGGACATCTCAGGGCCTAGTGGACTATGTCTGCAGCCCTACACACACACGCACTGATAGGACAAAATTGGATCCAGTGTGAATGCAAAGAAGCTTATCATCCAACATTTCCAGGCTCTGCTCCCTCCTAGAGCATATGTCAACATCATTTATTAGATGTGGCACGGGACTAAATAATGTATGATCACAAAACGAAAAAAAAAAAAAAAAAGAATCTCACCCAGCAGGTGGGTGGAATAATATTTGGAAAGAATATGAAAATTATTAATAGAACCCCTCGAGGGAGAATTATTTGTTAACATTATCCGGTAAGTCATTGGGGGTGCTTCAAATCTATGATTAATCATATAGAACATTTTCAATAATAACGATATTATGGAGTGAAGGCTTTCTATTTACTGCTGGGTCTAAACAAAGTAGACCCTCATTTAGCGAATAAGTGCCTTGATTCCGATGGTGATTCATGCACATTCCTCAGGCTCATTTTCTCTCTGGACGGAGCTCAAACGCGTGGTTTTTACGGCTCTTTTCCCGTTTGTTTTGGGAAATTGAATAATCCATAAAAAACAAACATATTTACATTCTAAATGCATTTGCATTTTAACAGAATGCATGAAATACTGCATAAAACCTGATGCATGGAACAGCATTACACACTAATTTTAATGAAAATATGGACACAACAAGGATGATTTGATGTCGCATAATGTATGAATTCACCTCCGTCTGAATGTGGGCCTGCATGCTTGTAGTGCTCCCCACTGATATGGCCTCTAGCTTACAAACAATAGCTGAGTCTGCACAAGCAGTTTATACATTAATGTATGGAGCTCCAGCTGGGGGTGTGAGGTGTGTGTGATATAACACTAGGGCACTAGGGATCCTCTTCTCCACATCACAAACACACAAGCAGAACGTTTTACGGGGCATGCACTTGCTGAGAAGATAAACAGCACAATCAAAAAGCCAAAATACAAAGTAACACCATCACATTTTACTGGGCTAAATTTACAGCAACAACATATAACCTATGTGCAATTTTCCTACAGCAACTTGTAATTACTGACTGTGATTGTAATTAATCAAATTACTGAGCGTTTTTTTAATTCCCTGTTATTTTCCTTCATCTGATGTACAATTCATTGCAGGTTCCCTCTTATGTCATGCATGATTAAAACGTGTATATTTAAATGGAATGATAAATATAGACCGTACTGAATATTTGATTGCTTACAGTGATCAAGAGCATAATCTATGGCAATGTGTCATACTAACAGGAAATTAGCTTTTAAGCAGATTTTGAGAATTGTAGCTCCAATCAGTGAATCATTTACTCAACCAATTCGTTCAAAATTCAGATTCATTCAGGGAAGAAACAAGGGTCATTTCACCGTATCACCGAATCAATCACTAAATAAAAGGATTTGTTTAGTAGCTAAGGAAAAATTAAGTAAAGATCATGTTTGTAAATTTCCTACTGTAAATAAATCAAAACGGATGTTTTGACTTGTAATATGCACTGCTAATAACTTAATAGACAACATTAACCGTGTTAATATTTCAATATTTTTGCACCCTCACATTGCTAATTTTTCGAATAGTTGTATCTCACCTAAATATTGTCCTATCCTAACACACCACACATCAAAGGAAACGCTTATTCATTCAGTTTTCAGATGATAAATGCGTCTTAATTTCCAAAAATTTACCCCTAAGACTGGTTTTGTGGTCCAGGGTCACATATATTAGATATATGTAGTACATTTCTACTTTAATTTCTACCAGGTTAATATTATATCAAAGTCAATAGTCATTCAAGAGATGTGAAGTGTTTACAACAGTCCCTGGTCTCCCCTACTACACATAGTTTGAAGTAGAGGCATCAAACTGCCAAGCCCAGCTCACATATTCAATACTAGTCATAAGTATCTTTATAGCTAGATGAGCAATTCCTCCAAATTCAGTCCGGAGATACTGTGTAATTGACTCCACATCTAACAGTATGGAACAAATCCTACTAGCAGAGGCTAGTCCACAAATTGCATTAAAAACAGTCAATTGGCCTGGGATTGAAGTAAGCCACATGTCCCTCCTTATCCCATTAAACACGGAGCTGCTAAACTTGCTGACGCACAGGAAAGCAAGCCCTAACCTGTTAGCATGTAAAAGAAATTAAAGCAAAGAGTTCAAGAAAAAGCGTGAAAACGGAAAACAGGAGCTCGCGTTTGTAAAGACGAGCCTGATAAAATGAAAACAAAATGAGCTCTGTCAGCGCTGTCAGTCCTCCTCACTGCAGCCCATCCAGAAACAAAGCGAGTCCAGCTGTCACATCCTCCCTAGAACATGTTACAGCCCTTTTGATTACATGTAAACAGGTTTTGACATGGGTCTTCTTTAATGTGTAAGACATGCAGAAAATGGGAGGTGGGGGGGTTGCGTGCACACAACTGAACCTGTCAACAGCCGCTACCTGCTTTAAATCTGTAACCCCCGTTTCAGGCAATCTGTGGGAACCAGGCCTGCGGAGTCTAATCCTGTATTTATCCACCCCCCCCTCTTCTGTATCACACTTTCAATTCTACTTGCTGCCTCCTTTGTGCGATTTTCATTTGATCTTGACTTTAAAATTCACAATCTATTCAAGGTTTTTTAGTTGGTTTCACGCCGTGGCCGTGAAGCTCTATTTATGTACCAGATTTTTTGGAATTGCAAATCAAGGAGTGTGTGATTTGGGGAAATGCTAGTACGACGTTTCCTTGCACTCACCTTTTATGAGCCCCGTAGATTTCAAACGTTAACACAGGACTTTATGCGGGGCTGTATTAGTCAGTCATTGGTTGTGCTATGGAGACTTGTTCTGGTTATCTACCGGTAGCCCGTGTCGCTAGATTCGTCTTTGCTGTAACACAACTCTGATTAATGGCTCAGGTGATGTCTAGACAGCTTGCCAGACATCAATGAGCGGCCGTATTAATATTGAGTGACAGAGTGAGTGATGGGGACAGAGTTGTCCTCAGTTAGTAATTAGCACTCTCAAAGGGAGAAATCCCTCCGTGTGTTAAATATTCCCACCTCTGACCAGTCCCACCGCAGGGGCTCCATGATAAATCCTGTATTATCCAGCAACTAAAAACTTACTTTACTGCAGAGCTGCTCAAAGTTTTTCAGGTGCGGCCCACTTCAGCATTAAAACTAAAGGTCGGACCACTTAACTCCACAACTGTCATTAAAACTGCTGATACATAATCATGTTCCGTCTTGATCAAGGTTAAATAATGCTTATTTAAGGAATGAACCAATTTTTCACAAATTAACCTAAATTCACAAACCACTCACTATTTTAGAAATATTGATCAACGAGCGACATTACATGTTTGGGTTTTTTTAAAAAAAAGAGCTGATCAACTGATGAAGTCAGCTCAATATCGGCACTGGTGCTTTATTTAAATAACATTTATATTAACTATTATTTGTATTTTTACATCACCCTTCAAAAGATTGGAGTTGGTTTAAATGAAGACTCTTATTCTCACCAATCATGCATTTATTTATTAACAAATACAGTAAGATCTGTTATATTGTCTACTATTATAGTTTATAATAACGGTTTTCGATTTCAACAAATTACAAAAAAAAAACAATTTTTCCAGTGATCACAAAACATCATTACTCCAAGTCTTCAGTGTTACATAATCAATAAAAGAAATATCCTAATACACTAATTTGATGCTCAATCAACATTTCTTATTATCATCGATGTTGAAAGTAGTTGTGCTGCTTAAAGGTGCCATAGAATGGAAAACTGAATTTAGCTTGGCATGGTTGAATAATAACAGTTCAGTACATGGACATAA
>JAUMHQ010000048.1:8198050-8231093 GCA_032361165.1 Enteromius paludinosus
AAACCGTTTCTGGGCATTTTTTCCCCTTACCTAAGCTACACACCTTCTATGTACATATCAGAGAACAATTTAAAATATCCTCTCAATGCATTCTATGGCACCTTTAAATATTTTATGGAAACATATGATACTTTTTTCAGGATTGTTTGATGATAGGAAAAAAGCACAAAAGAACAGCATTCAACTAAAATAGATTTTTAAAATTATAAACATTATACATATCTGTAATGTTGCATTAGATCCATTTTTTGACCCCAAACTTTTGAGTTTTTTACCAGTGCCATTATTTTATATTATTACATTTTTATCTACGTGTTTTGTTTATCCCGTTGATTTAATTATTGTTTGTTTATGCATTGCAGCCCAGCTGAATTTCTTGAAGGAGCACCAGAGAAGCTCAGCTATAATGTTTTTGGTAGCACACGAACCAAGTGTACAATAAATGGTCAGCGCCTGGTTTGAACATATCAATCAGCCATCTCAAAGTGCAGCCAATGGGAATACGAAAAGCTTGTGAGGTGGTTAGACAACACTCTTCTGGTTTGAGCGTGTGGCCCCTCGTGCAGTTCAATGAGCCGAACAACAAGGAAACTAAATAACCTTTCTCATAACAAATAGATTTGTGAAATGTCAGGATGCATTTCACTGCAGCCCCACAGACACTTGTGCAGTGAGAGCTGAATGTGAAGCTGGAGAAAGAGCACAAATGAGCCTGGCGATGTTTTCAACACAAGCCCTGTGTCTACATGCAGGAATTAATGGATCTGCTCTAATAATATACTCTTTACTCAAGCGTTAGCGAGTAATATGAAAAGCTTGCCACCGAGATGCTGACACACCATTCGCTTGCTTCGAAAACATCAAGTATATATTTTCTTTATTTGCCAAACACTCAAAAGAGAATCTTATCACGAGAAGGCAAACAAGTTCGTCAACATTACCCACACAAGGATAAAAAAAATGCATACGCGTGAGCCAAAGACGCCATCCAGGCTTTTAAAGCACATGAGCTGGAAGCCTTTTACACCACACAGACCAAACCAATGGGAAGCAAACAATTTGCATGTCTTAGACAATGCACACATAAACACACAAATTACGTTGTTCTGGAACAGCTCATCTGTCATAATTCTTTTAAGTGGCTGAGGGAGAGTAAGCCGGTTTGAATGGCGAGGAGGTATATTTTGGCTTGCTGGGTAATACCCTTGAGTAATATATGCAAAAGAATTCTGTATTGCTCAAGAGCTTCACCGTCTCTGCAAACAAACACTGAATTTCTCATATGGACTATAATGAAATATAATTCCAAAGAGCATAACACAGCCTCTTCATTTTAAATAGAGACTCATATGTCTTTAATAACTCGGGAGGAGACATATAGAGAAGAAACAAGGGATCAATCTTAAATGTCACAGAGAAATAAATTTGGAAGTTTGGAGCAGCCCTGCAGCAAAGACGCACTGGCGCAAAAACAGCAATGAATATATTGAGCATTATGCATCCAAACAAAGCATATATGTACATGCGAGCCCTCTACAGTCAGAACGGCCAGTGGAGGGCTTTCTAGAAACCCAGCCGGATAATAACAAAGCCGAGCGGCTCAGCGAACGCAAGACCGCCCATGTCACATTTTACTCAGTCATCCCGGGCCACCCGAGCGCCTCAGTGTTGACATTTGTGTTGATATTGTCATTGTAGAAGACAGTGCTGACATGGATTTGTGTAGGTTTTTTTTTTTTCTTCCTCCCAAGGCTTATCATCAACATTTCAATGGCTTTTTTAAGATGGCCCGTCATTGGCTGCCTCGCCGCATCTTACCACAAACATTCCGAGTCGGTTTTCCAAACAGACTTAAAGCTGAGTGACCTTATCAAAGACTTTGGAGTCATTCAGTTCACTGACGCAACACAACATAAACACTTAATGAGACGCATGAAACAAGCGCTTATGAATATTAGGACCTCGGTGTGTGACATTACTTTTAATATTAGCTGGATTTCTAAATTACACAATTTCCATAAAATGTTCTTGATGGGATAAAGCTCTAACCTGCTTTATAATAAAGCTTGGCTAGTAAGGTTAACACTGAAGAGCTTTGTGCCATTAAAATTATGCAGAGAAACATTAGTTTGCGCATGAATCCCTTTTAATGGATTAGAGAGTGCGCTCGTAAATAGACTCCACGTTAGAGAGGTGTCTGCCAGAGTAACCGGCTGAAAGTCCAGGATAACAGCAAAACTTTACACACGTTTCAGTGGAAAAACTCTCCTAGTATGTGTCCGTGGCAGGAAGCAATCGCGGAGCAAAAATCAGCAGCAAGTATAGTTTAGTCTTGATAAGAAAGATTGCATAACTGCATAACATCCAGAAATTCAAATTCTGTCATCATTTGCTCACGCTCAGTGCCAGTCCAAACCTGAACGACTGTCTTTCTTCCCAAAAGGAGATATTCTGAAGACTGTGTTGGCCGCTCATTGCCATGCAAATTAAATTAAACCGAGTGCCAAACAAGACACAAAAGCACCATTGAAGTATCATTCAAGAAGCTCATACAGTTATTGTCAAGTCAAGTTTGTTTATATAGAGCTTTAAACATTACTAATTTGCTCTACTTATTGCTTTTTTTGCATCTTGTGCATGACACAGCACTCTAGCAAGAAGACACCCCAGTTAAGGCCCATTCACACCAAAAAACAAGAACTGTGATTATATTAGCATCCACACCAACGCACAAATATGTTTTGTTTATTATAAGCGCACACTGCACATGTTCTTTGCGTCTTCAAATGTTTGAGTTCTCTAAAGCAGGATGGCTTCTGATTGGCTGTATATATATATATATAGCACTGTGCAAAAGTCTTAGGTCACTAGTACTGTATTTTATGTAACAAAAAATGGTTTTAAGTGGGTTATTTCTATGTTTTGCAGTAGTGTGTCAATTGGAAATATCAGTTTACATTTCCAAACATTATTTTTGTCATTAATTGTAATAATTCAGTGAGATTATTGTCTGACAACAGCCAGTGCTCCACACAGAGATCTGATCTGATCATCATCCAGTCTGTCTGGAGTCACATGAAGTAACAGAACAAACTGAGACAGACTCAATCCAGAAGAACCATGACAACGTCTCCAAGATGAAGAATACAACTTACCTGGAAAGCTATAGTACTGTTCAAAGTTTTAGACACTGGTGTAAAAATGCTGTAAAATGAGGATGCTTTCAAAAATAATCCTCTTTCTCAAATCAGGCTGTTCTGAGATTCCTGGCAGGATAAGGTACATAGTTCTGCACAGGCCCCTCCCATTATACTGAGCTGCTGAAAATTGCCGTTCCTTTCGTTTTGGCGGGAATGCACCAATCCCAAACTACATAAAGACATTTATGCTCGCACAAATAATTTGTGATTCAGCTTTATCTACAGAAGAAGTGAGTTTAAGGGGCCGTCACTAGTTTATGCTCATTAGCAAATGCCGCAGTAAACAGTCTCATGGCTTGTCACTCCATGGAAGAGAGGGGCGGGTCAGGAGAGCGCATTAGCATTTAAAGTTGAATCTCTTTAAGACAACTGATTAGGAAAATGCTTTTATTTTTCAGTGCAGCAGATGATAAAGGCTCACATAGAACAAAATCATCTGCGATGCACAGACTGAAGTGATATTTGTGCTTCTGTTTTTTGCACTTGCTCATAGTTTCATCATGTTGACGTAAGTAATGAAAGCAGCCGCTTCCAGTGGTGTTTATAAGGCTGTAGTGGCATGGAGAGCCATCAGACCAAGCATCTTCTCTGAGGGGTCTTTTTTTCCTCTTCAGTCTGGGAAGCAACAGTAATAAGAGCATTTTCTACCTATCAGTGGATAATGGATTTGGTATTGGGTTTTCCCATGACATTTAGAGGTTAATTTGCACTGGTTTCATGGTTACTTATTGACGGCTAGCCCGGATATTTGCATTCACTACGCTTTTTATTGACACAAATGATTAATATCCTGCCAAATCAAACAGGATAGCCAGTCAGAGGGGCAGTGCTCATACGCTGTATATTTTGTAATCGGTTTCAGTTTTTTAGGATGCAGCAGCCAGATAAAAAAAGAGAGAGGATTATTCGAACCAAATTCCTTCCATGTTACTGTCATTGTTTTTGGCTTCTCCTCACAGATCCCAACCGCTCTGCCAAATTCCCAGCTACTGTAACTCACAAAGACACTAAAACGTGTTTCGCAATGAACACATCCATAAATCTCATTTTCACCCATAAAATCATGACTTTTCATCACGGCTGACATTTTCGCTCAGCTGACGGAGGACGGCGCAGTCATGGAGCCGCCGCAGCCGCTTTGATCGTCTTGCTGGCAGGAACTGCAGGAGGAAGAGGAAGAGAAGATTCTTCACGGCCTGCTGTACAACTCTGACCCTGGATTTGTTTTCATCGCCTACTAATGTGCTGACAGGCTTGAAGAATCAATCATGTTACTGGTTCTTCCTTTCTCGGCACCTTCTTTTTTAGAATAGGTCTTTGCAGCATCTTAAGTTCAGAAATCAACCCTGTTACTGTCAAAAACTATTTCTTGCTACTGTATATAAGAGTCTTGACTTTTTGATCCATTGAAGATCCTTCATATCAGTGCATAGATTTAAAGAATTATTATTTACAACCTAACAGGTTTTATGAAGCACCAGTACATGGACTTACAGTTGTCATCTTTGACGTCATAAGAACTAAATGTCCTCCTGATCTCCTATAGCACTGCAGGATTTTAAACATGTTCTCTTACAATCTCAATCCGGCATAGCAGAGCATTTTGAACTTCTGTGTTCTTTAAAGACTAATAGCCTAAAATATTCTCAAATGGCACCAAAAGAGTTGTTCTTCTTCCTATGACATCATACAAGCTTACAAATGTACTCCTATGATGGTATTAGGAGTTAAAGAGGTTTTCCCATAACATCTTAAAAATATTGTCCTATGATGTCATCCTGGGAATTTAGCTTTTTATCCCCAATGTCATTATATTGATTAGACCATAAGAAAAAACATATAAATAAAATAAAATGTTTTTTTTTATGATGTCTATTTTCTCTGTAGAGGAAAACAGGCAATTAAAAAAATATAAAGAAATTTGTTGTTTTTTGTAATATCGAACTTTGTATAAGGATGATTTTCAACTGTGTTATAAAATATATAACGGAATGATTTTGCATACCATTCGTGCGTCAAATTTCCATAAACTCCAATTAAACACAAGCTTATATATACTCTATAATCTAATTTGTAACAATGGGAGTAATAATGGGCAGAATTTTAGAATAATATCTAATATTATATAAGAATATTGATATAATTTTTTCCTATCCTGTGTAATAGACATGTTTTAGTCCTGGTGTCCTCAACAGTAGACATGTATAGAAATGATGACCTGTTTCATAATGATGTCAATTCTTGATTTGAAGTCCAGTAATACTTTCCTGAGAAGGTTTATTTATGACAAACAATTACAGACTTAATCAGCTTGAAATATTTTGATATGGATGTCAAATTTCCTCACTAAATTAATGTCAGGTAAAGAAATTTACTCAAATATAATGTCCACTACAGAAACAAAAATTCTCTGGGTGTCAGGAACACACATATAATATCATATCATAATCTCCTATGGAGCCTAAAATGTTCTATGACATCACAGAAGCTTGAAAACATTCTTATATGACATCATAGGAGCTTAAGAATGCTTTGCAACATCAGTGTTCTCCAGGAGCTTTAAAAATGATGACATCAGGCTGTAAAATCTTCTTGTAACCTTTAGATTTAAGAATGAATTATATCATCTTAATATAAGACTATCCTTATATGATCCTGTGTGTTGAAATACTGCATAGTTCACTTTAACAAAGAATATCATTCTTTGTCACTGACATGAGTTTGCGTGGTAACAGATCATAAGTTTCAGGCACATCAGCGAGGAGGAAACACTGGCATAGCACCTTCAACACCGTGGTGAATCACACGGCTCTTGATATTCAGCAAACTCCACAATGCATCTTTACAGCCTCTCATCTCTCGCCTAATGCCGAGCAGTTGTGCTTAAATGTGTATAATTTTACATCCTCAGATTCACACGGCATGTCAGCAGCTCAGAGTGAAGTACACTAATGTTCAAAGGAGTTGTAATACGGAATGATGGGGGGCCTGCAGGAGCTCAAAGTGGTTGACACACAGCTGTCTTTGCAATAAATCTTGTAAATCCACAGTACAAAAAAAAAAAAAATCTCTCCAGAGGCTTCTTTGTGCAGTATTACCAAAGCTCTGAACAGCTAGATGAAATGTGAAAAATGCTGTAAGACTTCAACTTTACTTGCTGGCAAATCTCAGCCCTCTGTGGAAGTAAATTAATAATTAGTTTGAATTAGGCTATGTAAGTTACGGTCAACTGACTGCTAAAAAAATTTAAAATCCAAGTGACCTTATAAACAAAGCTATACCCACAAGATCCAAGCAGTAAATAAACTGAGAAAAACAAAGAACAAGATCAAGGAATATCCCGGGTTGAAAAAAAAAAAAAGCTTGTGTTGCATGATGTTTGCAAAAAATAATGTTATCATGAGCTTGTGAGATAAACAGCTTGTTAACCTTTTGTAAGTAAATCACAGCCCCCCAAAAAAGTAAATAAAAACAATAAAAAACACGTAAGAGTTCATGTACAGTAAGTGCTTTTAGCAACTTAGAAGCTTCATTTTTAAAAAAGAAAATTGACTCCATTTACTTCCATAAGAAGCTCACCATAACCATATTTTTTTTAGAAACAAGGGATGAGTCGAGTGACGAGTGAGGTCGTTCAAATTCGTACGAATTGGCCACCTCATCAAATATGTACATATTGGTCATGAGACAGTGTATCCCATCACAGGATATGCTTAGGAGACAAGGTTAATCTATAAAAAAAAGTAATAAATACAACAACTGCCTTACTTCATAACATGTGGGCTTGCATGATTCTTCTTGTCTGCAGGGTATACATATGTGAGGTTATGACGTAACTTCAGTTCATGCTTTGGGTCAAGAACAAATTGCATCACTTAATATTTTAGCTTTATATTCAGGCACGGGTGAAAAAAAAAAACTGCAGCTTCACATTTCTGTGTAATGAATCTTACATTATTAATGGCGTGAATGGTGAATATACTTGAACCCTCGCATGACTGTCTGAGCAATGAAGCCTCCTTCCAAGTTCGTTAACGTAGTTATTGAACTGGGATATTGCAGCCAGCGTTATGTACCTTTCTGTCCCAAACATGTCCAATGAATGTTTGAACAACCCAGAGGGACCCGATTGTCTCTGCAAAACTTACTCAAATCCACCCGAGAGATTTCCCTAATACTTGAAATGCAGGACTATAGCGGAAGTCTAACTTCTACGACAGACGTAATACACTTCGCAACTCAGCACACAATGGCACAAAGCCGAGAGCCGAGGTGCTCGCCGTCAGAAGCGCAATTCATGCCGAGTTTTTAACCTAACCTTGCTTTATTAGCTTATTTGATTCGCCATTCTTCTTTTAGTTGATTCAATACATGGCCTATTTGCATAAAACTGGCCGGTAAGATTATCTTCACTTATTCGATCTATCCTAAGAGTCACCTTGTTCTGGATCTTCTACGAATAATGAGATTTTAAATTGGAAGACACTCACACAGAGAGGGAGCCATTTACAGTTAATTCATCTCATTGAGGTACATTGCTTAGAGGTATTGGGAGGTTTAGATTTTCATTCAAGCATCATATTTAACAACGGCTGCCTCCTCCACTTCACTCGCATTCAAATTTAAATGGCTTGAATTTGACTGATCCAATATTGCGTTTGACTGTTGTTATTTTCCTTAAAGCAAATATTTTGGCAAAATTCCTTTCTTGCAAGAAAATTACGGGGTGGCGGGGGGAAGATGAGGATGAGAGGGAGAGAGAGAAAGCATGTGTCTTTTTGTGTGCATTTTTGTTGATTTATTCATTTTCTTCCACTGGCATCTGGGTGACACACAGCAACATGTCCTCTGGGTCATTCTGCCAAACGATGGCTTGATACAGGTTTGATAAAGTGGTTTAGCTAAGGATTTAAACATTCTATCAATGATGTGCGTAATTACGCTTTTAAAAAGATGACCATTTTAGAGTCTGATTTCATTACAAGCGTTTTGTCTTTTTAACAGAAACCGAATGTAATGCTGCTACACTGAAAAAATAAAGGGTGCACTAAAATAACACCTCCTGGATCTGAATGAATGTAATATTCTTATTAAATACATAATAATAAAAATAAATAAAAATAAAAAAAATCACAAAAGTTATCAACGGAAATCAAATTTATCAACCCATGGAGGCCTGGATTTGGAGTCACACTCATAATTGAAGTGGAAAAACACACTACAGGCTGATCCAACTTTGATGTATTGTCCTTAAAACAAGTCACAATGAGGCTCTGTAGTGTGTGTGGCCTCCACGTGTCTGTATGACCTCCCTACAAAGCCTCCTGAGGGATCACCTCCCAGACCAGGACTAAAGCATCCGCCAACTCCAGGACAGTCTGTGGTGCAACGTGGTGTTGGTGGATGGAGCGAGACATAATGTCCCAGATGTGCTCCGTTGGATTCAGGTCTGGGGAACAGGCGGCCAGTCCATAACATCAATGCCTTCATCTTGCAGGAACTGCTGACACACTCGAGCCACATGAGGTCTAGCATTGTCTTGCGTTAGGAGGAACCCAAGGCCAACAGCATCGGCATATGGTCTCACAAGGGGAGTGAGGATCTCATCTCGGTACCTAATGGCAGTCAGGCTACCTCTGGCGAGCACATGGAGGGCTGTGCGGCCCTCCAAAGAAATGTCACCCCACACTATTACTGACCCACTGTCACATGTGTTCAGAGTGAACCTACTTTCATCTGTGGAGAGCACAGTTCGCCAGTGGTGAATTTGCCAATCTTGGTGTTCTCTGGCAAATGCCAAACATCCTGCACGGTGTTGGGCTGTAAGCGCAACTTCCACCTGTGGACGTTGGGTCCTCATACCACCCTAATGGAGTCTGTTTCTGACCGTTTGAGCAGATACATGCACATTTGTGGCCAGCTGGAGGACATTTTGCAGGGCTCCGGCAGTGCTCCTCCGGTTCCTCCTTGCCCTCCTACGGCCTCCTCTACGTCTCCTGATGTACTGGCCTGTCTCCTGGTAGTGCCTCCATGCTCTGGACACTACGCTGACAGACACAGCAAACCTTCTTGCCACAGCTCACATTGATGTGCCATCCTGGATGAGCTGCACAACCTGAGCCACTTGTGCGGGTTGTAGACTCCACCTCATGCTACCTCTAGAGTGAAAGGGTGGTGCCATCATTCAAAAGTGACCAAAACATCAGCCAATAAGCATAGGAACTGAGAAGTGGTCACCACCTGCAGAACCACTCCTTTATTAGGGGTCTCTTGCTAATTGCCTATAATTTCCACCTGTTGTCTATTCTATTTGCACAATAGCATGTGAAATTGATTGTCAATCAGTGTTGTTTCCTAAGTGGGCAGTTTGATTTCACAGAAGTGTGATGGATTTGGAGTTACATCGTGTTGTTTAAGTGTTCCCTTTATTTGATTTGAGCAGTGCATAATCAACAATTTCCAAAGCAGTTGTTTGACATTTTAAGACAAAAATAAAGACATGAAAAAGTAAATAAAATGGCAATTATATAATGACAATAATTTGTTTATCCTTATAAAAAGAATATAAGAGGTTGGAAAGGATCATGATGTCATTATGACGGTCTTTATATTTCGTTTTTTATTTTTCACATTTCAGTGTTTTTCTGTCAACATGGGGTGCTGTGTGTATATTAATGAGGAACAAAATGAACTTAAATGATTTTAGCAAATGGCTGCAATATAACAGAGTAAAATTTAAGGGGGACTGAATACTTTCGTACCCACTGTATGTAATAATAATAATAATAATTAAAAATAATAATAATAACAACATCAATAATAACAATAATAATAAATTACACACTATAGTTTTAAATGCCATAGTCGTTGGTTTCATTATTGCATATTAGCTAAGAGCTCAGAACAGATTACAAAAAATTAAAATAAAATAAGGTTTTGTATTTTAAGGTGTTATTATATAACTACAAAAATAAGTACTTAAAAAAATAATGTACAATGAAAAAACTGTCAAATTTGTTACTTTGAAGTTTCACAAATAAATTATGAAAAATGGCAAGAAACACGTGCACAAGTTGAAAGATTGGAATATTTCTTGTAAAATTTATTCTACTGATCTTTGTACATTTATTTATTTATTACACTGACTTTTGGGTTAGGGTAAATTTTAGAGTTTGGTTTTAGATTATGTGCATAATTTTCAGTAATTAAGTGTTACATGAAAACCTAAAAAATTTAAATATTGCATTTTTTTCCAAAATGTTTAAAATACTGGTAGCACTTTCTTTTACAGTCCTATTCCTCATGTTCATACTATGAAAGAAACTAAATATTTAATATATATAAAAAAAATCTGCATCAGCTTTTCAATACTTAAATCATTTGCTAGAAATGTTTATACGACAAACACAAATAGCAGCGGTTCTCTTGAGCACGCTCTCACACGTCCATCACACAGACAGCATCTGAAGGCTAAAGCTCAGCGATGCGGACCCAGCAACTTTCAACGGCTACATATATACGCTTTTTTCTCCCTTAAGCATGTTTGCAAATGTGTGTGCGCGAGCAGAGGTGAAGTTAATTGGCTTTTTATGACTTCAATTATATAACATTATGAACATACAGGCTTAGCAGCTCGTATGTGGCCTCTATTAACAATGTCTTTTGGATTAGCGACTGGGCTTAAGGTTTCTGGCACTGAGCTGTAGCTCATCATAGATTTTAGGAGCACCCAGTGCGCGAGGGCTTGAGAAACGTTCCTCGAGACCGTAATCCTGAAAGAGCGATTGCAAACTTGACCACTCCAGATAGAAATCTCGGCACTACGAGGAGACGTACGCTAGCGCGGTATAACAGCACCGGCGTCACTGACCTCACACCAAACACTGTTTCCGAGCAAAAAAAAAAAAAAAAACACAGTCTCTCTTCATTACGCCGTTAGTTTATTCTTTAAAAGCAAATGGTGTGGAAGCAAAACAAGCATGTGCCCGTCCTGTAGCGCAGCTCCTGAGGTGTTAACTAATCTCCAGTGACCAGTCTGTGTGCTGCCTTCACTAATTGCTCCCTGTATTTCAGTCTGGTGTGAGAGCAACCATTGTAGCGAGCGCCCGGCTGGCCCCCAGAGGTCTCACACCTTCATTATCACTCTTTATTGCAAAACCTTCCATGGGCACTCAGCACCAAACAGCCTGTGCGATAAAAATAGAGCCTTTCCCCTCCTCTCCTTTTGGTGGTTTCAGTTTTAATTACCAACACAGCGCCCGAGCCCGAGTCCTCAGCAGGCTGGGCTTTTTGTTCACTAATTAAAGCGAGGAGGGAGTTTATTGAAGGGACCCCAACTATGTGCTCTCATCTATTATTAAGAGGGCAGGACAAATCATTTTCAAATTTAAACGCTGAAACCTGTCCAGGGACGCACTGGGGTTCGTAGCGGGGGGGAGGAAAGACGGCATCGAGCGAGGAAACGTTCGCGACGAAATACAGAAGAAAGCCGGCTTTTGTCTTGCCGAGGGTGCGTGTTGGCACCCATCACGCATTATGACGCTCCTGTCAGGTACAGTCTGGCAAAGACTGCGTTCCCACCCTCTCGGAGCCTGCCATCTGTCTGCGACGTCACCTCATTGACGCTTTCTGGGTCAAACCGCGTAGCATCGCTGCTAAACTCACTAGCGACCATCCACAGCTTGGATCCCACCCTGATTTAATTGGTGTACCCCCTATGTGTGTTTTGGCTAAACAGAGGACGTAAATAAGCAAACAGCAGGCAGGTAATAAGAGGGCGGGACGGAAGACGAGATTGATGCGGGGAACCCTCTCTACGACCCGACTCGGTCGAGCGTTTGCTCCCGAATTTGACAGCCGCACAGGTAAAAACTATATAGAGGGGCGGAAAGCCAACAGCTTGAGAAAGTAACATACTCTCATAATTATAATTGAATCACAAAAAGCGAGCCATCACATGCAGCATCCGGTTTTTTTTTTGGTTTTTTTTTGAGGCCAAGCAGCAACTTGGTTTTTGCCGTAAAGGAGTTCGTAGGCTTATTCAAATTAGCCCGGTTTGGTTGCTGTAGGTTGACGGGGTGCAGTGAATAGCGAAGAGAGGATAATGAATTTAGCTTGGCTGCGGAGTCTGTGAAACTTCCAGCGGCCTAACAAGCACTACGCACTCTTTGAGCAATTAGTCACTGTCAAATAGGGGCAAATGTAGCACTCTCTACATGCTTGTTAGGTAAAAATCTACACAGAGGTCAGTGACACTGAGGAAAATGCAGCGTTACCCACCGATTCACTGGGGGAACAATACTATTTCTTGAAGCCAAAAGGCTTTGGTTTTCTCTTACGGTAAAATAAGCAACACTCTTAAGAATAAAGGTTCAAAAAGGCATCGGATTTTCGGTAACACTTTATTTTAGGGACTCTTAACTAGTTGCTTATTAGCATGCATGTTACTAGAATATTAGCCATTTATTAGTAGTAATTAAGCACACATCTATGCCTTATTCTACATCTCTAATCCTACCCAACACCTAAACTACCTTACTAATTATTAAAATTAGAATTTATTGAAAGTTATTAAAAGTTGTAGTTAATAGTGAATAAGTGCTATTTTAAAGTGTTACCGATTTTGTTTTGTTTCTTCAAATAACCTTTCAGTAAAAGAACAGTTTCTTATTTTAGAGTTAAGAATGTTTCAGTCATCTAGAAGAACCCTTTTACTCTAATCTCAAGAACCTTTTTTTAGGTTCCGTGGAAGGTAAAAGTTCTTCACGGAACTGTCAGTGCCAATTATTATTAAGAGTGAATGTAGAAATGTAGCTCAGACCTCGCATAGATTACATCCCTCTGGAATCGTGGGAAGAACGGCGAAAGGGCATTCTGAAATAATTAAAACGAATACTTCACCTCAATATTGATGCTTTCGCAGCCAAGAAAAGTATTTTAAACTGGGCGAGATATTGCATTTTGAAAGATCGCTTGGCTATCTTTTGGTTTTGTTCTACAAAGGCGGCGGTACGATGCGGCGCCTTACAAATTATCTACATCTCGCATTTAATATAGTTCAGCGTTATGACCCTTTAAGAACAGGCACTTATAAAGCCTTCGCCTTGCATCTGTTCTGGAAATCAAACACTTCACCAGTGCACCAGTCCAAAATAAATGTCACCGCCTTTTGCAATGCAGCTTTGCTCACTTTGAAATATAGATTTTTCAATTACCTCCGGAGAACCTACATTTCGGTATCAGACACCCCACCAAGCGCTCATTCACACAAGTGATTGTTATCTCTCTTTTTTTGTTATGAGTGAGCTATAATCTCTATCGAAACTGTTGAATTGCATTTAGCATAAATGAAGGACAGTTTAAATATAAATCTAAAACAAAAAGCCTTTTTAAAAAAAAAAAAAATCATCCTCAGTAAACTGAAAGATTAGAACTAGTTTCAAACATTAAATGAAACGGACTTGTTCTATTTACGACTTCAGGGAAACTAGTTTTTTTTTTACAGCGTAACACACTGTGACATCACATGCTCCCCCCTCTCCATTTTCATTGTGTACAATTATTTAATTTCAGGATATGCATTTAAAAAGGTACATTTCTCCCTTGGATGGATTTTTCCAATATATAGAAGGACGGATATATAGGTCAGAGACCCTAACGCCTTATCAGAAATTCACCATTGCCTGGTTATTAAGGACAGCTTAGGTGGAGAAGGCTGAAGTACCACGAGGGGTTAAGGTGAATTGATTGCCTGTGGACATGTTAAACATGACCCTGTCAGGCCTGCACTCCACTCCTAAAATGCGCCAACCTGTGCACCTCGCTGCAAGTAATCAGCTGTAGAAAGGGTTTAATAAAATTCGGAGGGCCCGAGAACTGGCCCCAGGGGGTGTTTTCTACCAACTTGAAAATAATCAAAACCCGCGGCAAGAGACATTTGCGGCATGTTATCGCAGAGAGCATAGTAAATGCCTTACCATATCAGAGCCCTTTAAAAATATAAATAAAATTGCCGCATGGCCGCGTCATACTAAAGCTGCTCGAGACACATGAACTCGGAGCGGACGGGACGGGAGCACAACAACGGCACGGGGTGTCGGGTAAATGTTCGCCACGTTCACAGGCACCAGCTTGCGGCACGGGGGCAATGAGAGGATAATTACGGGGGTAACTTGGGCTCAATCTGTCTGCGTGCCCCCTCCCCCTCCCTCTTGAAGGGGTGTTTCCCTTGATTAGCCCAACTCGGGGTGCAGCCCCCTCTGCGGATAGCAGATTGAAGTTCATCACGGGGGTCTCAGCTGCCAGTGTGTAGCGATGAATTGCCTGCTGTAAGAAGGTGTTGACAGGAGCAGCTGGACATCAGCGAGTGATGAAAAGAAAGGGAAATTCATTGAGACCCGAGACAGAACGGTCCGCTGGGGAGAGAGGGGCCTCGGAGAGAGAATCTGGCATCTGCTGGACGATAACCGAACTGCAGCCTGTCCTGAAGGAGTCTTCAGAGGGAGGGAGGCTGTGTTATGTCATCAAAAAAAAAGTGTTTTAAGAATTTTTGGTTGTTGTTTCTTTCCATTAATGTAATCGTTTTTGTGATGTGAATTTAATAATTAAAAAAAAATGATAATGATAATAATTAGTACATTGGTACTACATTAGATAGTAAATGTATCAACTAACATGAACAAAATAACACCACATGTATTACAGTACTGTTCGTTTTATGTTAACTAATGAATCTTTTTGTAAAGTGTTATATATGTCTATAATAATAGCAGCAATAATGATGTCCAAAATAAGTTTTACATATTTAGAAAGAAAGTTATTAAAATAAATGGTAACAACAACTACAATGTTAATAATAATAATTCAATTATATTTTTTGAGTTTAATAATCATATACTAGTGAGTTTCGACATTTAAAATAAACAATTTTAATAATAATAATAATAATAATAATAATAATAATACAGAACACACACATTTTGTTATAACAATAATAAATAAAAATAATAAATGATTAAAATTTTTTGATGAAATGTGAAAAACATTGAATCAAATAGTATTGTCAATAATAATAATAATAATAATAATAATAATAATAATAATAATATACTGTTATATACATTTAACATACAATAATTACACTATCAATATTATCTAATTTATTTAAAATATTATTTTATAAATTCTAAATTATATCTAAAACAAGGCATTGTTTTTTTTATATTTTTTTTAAAACAAAAACTGATTTAAAAACCTATGTTGATTGTTTATATATACTGTATGTGTGTTTTATAAAAATGTGTTAAAACGAATTAAATATCCTCATGATTCCTGTAGGCTAAATAGTGGAAAATCTCATGTGGTTTCACTCGCCCACCACAAAACTGTCAGAACGTCAACAAAGTTATCATGCAAATTGTGTGTGAAAAATAATGACTAATGCCTCAGACCGAAGCTGCTCACATGTGAGTAAAGAGTAAAAACAAATAGCCCAGCTAGTTGTGATTCCCAGTGTAAATGAGGTATGATGGGGAGTGTGCTGGCACACCGAACCTCAGCCTCTGCCAGTGCCCTGGGGTTACACTTGGCTCTATTGGTGTGATTTCACTATCCTTAGCATTAATGAACTGCCTACCCGTGCAAATGAGCTTTTAATGGGTGTTACTCTGCTAGTGCGGTCCTACCTCGCACAAAAGGCGTTTTACGGGCCGACGCCACCCTCCCAATTTCGGTTGAGTAAGTAATTGTGGGTTGCAATCACACCGGCACTCCAATAAAGTGCTAAACAAGGTCACTGCAGCACTCACTGGAATAAGATCACCTATTAGGTCTTTCCGAAAGATGTGGCCTATATTCTCCCAAAAGATTTTGGATTGCTTTACACTGCAATGCAAGAACTGTTCTTAATTTGCATGGAAAACTGACTCATTGCTAGTTAAGGATTTGAAACAATACTGCATATTTTACATGAAACGTTAATCAGCTTTCATGGTTTTTCCATGCACAGAAGTACCCCATTTAAAAGACATTATAATGATTAGTATGTAAGAATAACTTTTTTGAGGCACTAGACAAATTTCCATTTCCACACTGAAACAACGTGCGTGTATCTGTTTCTAAAATAGCTGTTTTGAGTATTGGTACATAGATTTGGCTCAAAATATAATTTTCTGTGATTAGGTTTTTAATTTCAGCCATCATGGAATAGTTATGAATAATAATTTTACGTTTCAACTAAACTATACTGCATTTTATTTTACATAAAATGTTATCCAACTACCATGATTTTCCATGCATAGAACTACCCCATTAATTAAAAAAATTAGTAGTTCTTAATAATTTCTTGAGTATATATTGTATATACTATTGTACATAGTATATATCAATTTTGGATGAGTATATACAAATTATTATTTATTGTGATTATTTTCTTATTTTTCACTATATAGGAATAAATGTCTTTTTGGAAATTTTTTGTTGTCATGAAACATCATTGCATTAAATAATAATATTAATAATAATAATAAATCACCTTATGGCACCTAAAAAAAATTTTTTATATGTATTTATAAATAAGCATTTTTAAATATTTTACGCTGTTTTGACATAATGTATTGTAATACATATTTTTTTTATGTTAAAAAAAATTAAATTAATTTAAAATTGTGCTGTAAAATGATTAAATCGCATCCAAAAAGTTTTATGTTTACACACACACACACACACACACACTTCTATACATGTGTGAGTATACTTATTTACATACTACTTATGCATATCTAAATACACACACATACAGATATATATATATATAAAGATAGAAAATATTTACATGTACATACATTGATTTATTTAAATTCTTATGATTTATTTTGTTTATAAAAATATTTAACACACAAACATACAATTTTTCTTAAATATATACATGCATGTGTTTGTGTTTATAAATACATAATAAATATACACAGCATACACACCTTTTATTTTGGATGCGATTATTAGTTTTTTACAGCACTAGTTTAAAACCATTAAATACCAGTCCACCCGGTTACCTGTTGGTGCTACTTGTCTAAAAATCTTAAGCACATGCCCTAAATCACACGACTAGCTGTAAGTGACATCATTTCCTTGGAGCAACTGCAAGAAAAAAAGTCTTAAAACGTAAAAAAAAAAAAAACAATCTTCAAAAAACTAAATAAATGCTGATTACTTTAATCGATAGCGTAAAATGTAATACGTCCACCCAATTAATACTAGACACGATGCTCATTTTTAGCTAGTAATGGTCGTAGTTACATTAAAACATTAACTGTTGCACTGTTTGGCCAAGATTATTGGGTTGCGCTCAAGGCCTGAGCTGGACCAGTGTGTTTTCTGACAGTCAGAGATTTTCTTCCTCTGATAAGACGAGAAAACTATATAATTTTGACTTTTTTTTTTTTTTTTACACAAACCTGCTCTGTGAAGAATATATCTTATATACCTGGACTATATCTGATGCGGTTGTTGGAGCATCATTGCATGGACCTGTGCAGACACGGACGTGATGAAAGCCTCTCTGTTCATGGCCCTGTTTGCTGGAATGGCTACACAGCGACGATAAGGAAGCCTCACAGCCTCGCTGACACCCGCTACTGCTTAATTAGCCAGAATCAGCCCGGCCCTGTAGGACAACCAGAGAGACAGACCAATGATTAATGATAAAACTCCAGTTGAGTACAAACACTGACACAACATGTCACGGGGGGCTCAGCGTGTACATCCACGTGCAGTACGGCAAGGATTACTCCACTTTAGTGGTGCTTCCTATTTTAGTGTATTAAGCTTCTAATGGTGGCTCTGCTATATGACACCTCTTCGAAACCTCTAAGTGTATTGCTAAATCAATTGGTCTATTGATCCACGACTAATTAGGGCAGGATAAATGGTTGAAGTACACAAATATCGGCCCGCTGATGAGCCAATAGACTGCAGGGGGCATAAATTCAGCGATAGATGGAGAGGTGTCAGACAGGCGTTTCAAGACTTGTTAGTGCCTGCACTAAACTAAATGAAACACTGTATGAGGGCATCTGTCAGCGAAATGCTCTCATTGACAATTTACTTGATCTTCTGGAACCTCACATAAGAGAGATTTATATGCTGTAGCAAAACGAGACTTCTATACTAGTCGATTTAATTGCATCCGTTTATTCGAGATCCATCGATACACTGCATATCGTGATTGTTACATTTGTACAGAAGCGCTTGTTTCAGCACGAAGCAGGTGATTACAGGTAAAGTGGGGAATGGGAAAGCATAATCATCTGTTATTTTGTGTATATTCTTCGTTACTAAAAACAAAAAAGAAAAAATCAGCATTGAAGGCACAGTTTATCCAAGAAAATAGGGAAATAAAACTACATTTTAAAATTAATTATCATTTCAAAACTTATTCTTTGATGCAAAGCTGATGCCACTTCAGCATCAACATCATTACATCAGTCACAAAATATCTTATTATCAGTGAGAGAAATGGTTTACAGCTTAATATTTGTGCGGAAAGTGTGACACATTTTCTTAAGTTAAAAATAGCTGAAACTATTTGTGACATTCACAAAATAATTGGCTTTACCAAACTTAATAACAATAGTCATTATATTGTTATATATATATGTGTGTGTGTTTATGTATGTATATGTACTCTTGAAACAAGTATCCCCCCCTTACATGTTAACATCAGAAATTGATTGTACATTACATTTTACCATTAAAATATATATATATATACTATTATATAGATAAAAAAGTGACCACTTTAGAAATACAAAAGCATAATGAACACAGTGGTGAGATATTGTTTTAAACCTAAAGGGATTGTATAAACTTTAAAGTACTTGGTTTTTAATGCTTAGATGCCGTCAGCATGTTAATAGCAGCTTTCAGTGTCTGTGTAAATATAAAAAAGTACAAAATTCCTATTATTATTATTGAAAAAACTCATTATGAAAATCGTTTATGGTGGTTTCATGGGATCTCTGAACGTATAGTAGCCTATGTCATTTTTCATGAAGGATGTCACAGCATTTTCAAATCAGTTGTTATAAGACCATAAGATTGTTCTTCTAAATAGCCTCGGGGAGACCCAAAAGAGAACATAAGCATTAGGCGTCCCATTTTACCTGTATCCCCTGTTAAGAATAGATAAGTGCTGTCCATTTTACTTCACAGCGTTTGACACTTCCCTTATTTTCATTTACCCTCTCTCTCTCTCACTTTCTTTCTCTCGCTCAAGCGCCCCATTTTGCCATTAGACAGGGTTGCGGTCACACGTCATCAAACTCTAATTAGTTTCAGCTGACAGGGTGTGTCCTTCAGGTCAAAGGTCAGGACCGGTTGTAGGGGGATGATGGTGAGTGGAAGGGTCGTGGCAGAGCTCAGGGATCACAATCCTCATTACAGCGATCGGTTTGCCCTTAAATCAACCTGGCAACGGAGTGCAGACATCCACTGTGTCTCCCACAGCCCCGTGTTTGTCATACACACAGAGCCTTTCCCAGAGATCTTCTCTTTCATCGCTGCTTGTTTGTCCGTTCTTTATTCCCGATGCCCCCAGTGCTAATGTCAAAACAACAGTTGATGTTATTTCTCCAGGGGTGATGGGGGCTCCGCTGCGCCCTCTGCAGGCCGGCCGCGAAAGCGCGCCTGAACGCCAGCTGAGTCATTAACCCAGAAAACACACCATTTGCTGGGATTGTCAGAACAGATGTTTCAGAACTATTTCCCCGAAAGCTTAAAATCTGGAATACGTCTTAAATTAATAACCACCCCTCCGCCCTTCAGTTCCTCAGTCAAAGCTAAGTGCCCTTGTTGACTCAATTGGATTAGCACTAATATGTAAACACAGGAGGTAAAAGAGTAATCCTCCAGTGAAAGCAAAAAAACAGGAGAAAAATAAATCAAAATGGCACGTTCCCTACTTTATAACAATAAACGCAAGATGAACGGAGAATTGAGTGAACGAGGGGTTTGATAGCGCAGACCCGAACGCGTTCGAGACGAGTGTTTTGACCATCCAGTGGCAGAGTAATTACCCGTTCGTAACTCAGTTGGATAATAAGAGGCAAACCTTTGGGGGATAAGACACAGAGTTGTTAATTATTAAACGCTTACATCAGCCAAGCGCTAGAGAGTTGCAATTATTAATGTTGTTGTTCTTGTTTGTGCTTAAACACAACTGCTGCCGTTAATATCCTCATTAACCAAAATGAATGATTTTATTACTCTTGATTTGGTCTGGGGTTTGCTAATGCATCTGGGTTGTGTCGTCGGCACGAATTGAGGGATAAACATCACCGCCGGATGACAACTGTTTGTACATAATGGGAATTTTCAAACAAAACAGACAAATATGTGCAGCTCACCTCTAAAAATACACTGTAATTGAGCGGCACTAGAGCCGGTGGAGAATAGCACGGATGATAGCAGTGGATTTAGCTCGGGAATCATTAAAAACTTGCCTGAATTACGCCGCGAATATGCGGCAGAAACAAAATAGTCAGGATTAAGCAGAAACGGCTGAGATGGAGGCGTGTCATTTTAATGCCTCATCTAAAATGGTCTGAGGTTTTTGAGTTTCTACCCCACCCTAGAAACGCCAAGGTGTCCTCAAAACGTCTTGTTGCATTAGAGCAAGTCACAGTATTAACATTCAAAATACCTCTTCTTTAGAAATCACTTTACGAGGCGAAAAAAAAAAAAAAAAGTTGAATTAATGAGCTTCACCTTGGATTAAAACGAATAACTGACTATTAATTACATCCAAAATATCAAGAATATTTAAACTCAAGGATCAAAGGGACATCTGCCAGTATTCGTAACATGGATCTTTATATATATAGTCATTTATTCAGCGTTTTTAGGTTAAAAACACCAAGCATTTAAAAAAAAAAATAGTCGGATATTAGACAAAATCAAGTTGTAGAATGCTAATTTTCCAGCCTGAAATGTTCTGTGAAAGCTGAGAAGCAGGAAGCGCAAACAGTCGAGTAAATTCTCATGCTCCCCGTAGAGCTGACACACTGCTCTGTAGTATTTACTATTTCAATAACATGCTGAAAGATTGGCCAATCGCTGGATTAGGGCTGTTATAACTCTTAAATAAAGCCTCTCTTAGGTCTTACAGCCGATGACAAAACACTTACTTCATCGCCATCACCGCTTTCAAAGATTCTTATGATTGGTTAACTCACGTCAGAGAATAACAACAACGAGACTTTTATATTATCTGTGGTGCTAGCCTGTGCAAAACTCAGCTCTGTTTTACTACTCATTTAAACATAAAATTAATTTGGGAAATAAAGATTCCTTAAAGAACATCCATGGGAACAAAAGGTTCTTCAAAGTGGTTCTTAAGACTTGTACAATATTCTTCAAACAGTGTCTTCTATTGTATTTTAACACCCCCGCTTCTTTATTTTTTTTAAGAGTGTAGAGAGTTGCTGTAGGGTTTTTCAGGTGTTCTGAGTGGTTCTTAGCACCTCACTATAGTGAGCGTTCAGGGTCATTGTTTACTAGCCCAAGTTTGCCCGTTAAATCATCCACAAAGCAAGAATCTTTAAACTCGATACTTACAAAAGTATCTGCACACATCTTCTCTAAAGCTACAGTATGTGATGTATATTAAGTTCGTAGAACAAACAATGCGGGATGAGTTAAGCTTGATATTTGCTTGATTTATATTAATATAGAAATACTACATCTTCTAAATCATAACGCTGCAACCACCAAATAAGTCTTTTATGAAACATCAAAAACCAATTACACGTTAACTAAAAGTAGAAATGCAATAAGATGTCTTGCTACACAAGCGCTGAGAAAAGTCTTAATAGCGCTGACGGCACAAAGGAGTCAGAGGTCAGTTGTGACCAAAGTGCACGTTTCTTTGGAGTCCTTTTGTCTCTTGGTGAAACATTTCCCTTTTCTCCATAACAAGCAATAAGCAAGACATGATAAATTTACACATCCAACATGTATACGCACACCCACACAGATACTGGTAATAAAGATGTCTTCTTAGAATGAAATTGTTTAACAAACCAAACTCTATAGGAAAAGCAAATAAGGCCATTTATGGGGCTAGTTGCTCCTGTGTAATCTGAAGCATATGCAATTTTAAAGGGTGTTTCTCCTGCTAATGGGCCCCGAGGGGCCGGGAGGTTAATTGATGCAGCTGTTGATAGCTTTTACACATGACGCAGGGTTCATCTCCCCTGTGACTCTTATTCCAAGGCACTTTTTAATGAAGTGTTAGACAGAAGGCTTTTTACAGTAGACTTGTATCTCTGAGAATGCTTCAAAACAAACCAAAAGAAGAGCTTTTAGGGAAATGCTTCGCAGATGGCCATTGATTTACGCGTTAAATAAGAGCTTTTTCGCCCAAATTGTTGATTCGAAGCTCCTAGAGGGTGCCCTGGAGGCAACAGAAAGTCATTGTTTTACATTGGTTTGCGTACTAATTACTGTGTGCACATTAAGACATATTTTGCATTTTAAAATACAACATCTAAGCTGCCGATGCCGTTTAATGCATGCACATGACCGCCAAGTGTGTGGATGCACATCTGTTAGCAGCAAAAAGTGCATTGATCCGTAGAACGAGACTAGCATTCCAGCTGTTAATGCATTAAAACACACAACACGGCCATAAAGAAACGGACGGCGCAAAGAAACTTTTACCGCGCTCTTTGTTTATAAAACGACCGCCTGGCACTCACAGACCCAGGCGTTTGACAGCTACTTAATTTCACATCCGAGGGTTGAGGGTGACAAGTTCGCTTTTTTATAATATAATCTCCGGCAGATTTTAATTAAATAGTCATTGGCGAACTTCTATAATTCCTCTGAAGGCCAGGCCTCCATGGGAGCCGGAGAACGAATGGGTTTCCTCGCCGCTAAAGGGGCTTCTTTACCGAGCAAACATTTACAGATATTTGAGCATTGAAAATTAAATACAAATACATAGCTAAATTTATTTGATCCGAGGCTGTGGAAATGAGCGTGGAGTGTGGAGAGCGCGGGAAGTGATGACAGTGTGATGAACTGGATAGCAGCCTCACCCTGAGGATTATACTCCCACAGTCACTAAATTCTGCTCATTAAAGTGACAAACCCAAACACAAAGCCAGTCAAGCGTGAGATTCAGCTGTGTACAGCATCTGGCCCGTACCGGCAACCCACCTCTGCATGCCGTAGCCTCCGTCAAATCTAAAACAATCAACTTGCCTTTCATTTCCAATTTCGCCGCCTGCCACAAAGCCCTATTAGAGTCCATGATCATACGCTGCTGCTGATTTACAAACGAGCGCGGGGGAGTCCCTGTCCTTCTCCAACCTCTCCTCCTCTCAGTCTCTGGTGCCATCCGTCAGCCTCCTCCATCCTGATTATCTGGAGACGCCAATTTCAAAGAGACATCTTAATGGTGATGTCAACGTATTAATTAGAAGTGTTAATGAGCTAAAAGCAACCCAAATTAAATTAATGCAGCAATAGACACAGAGAGCGAAATTAGCTTCAATTTCTGTAAATGATTCTGAAGTGTGCACAACATATCAGCCTGCCTGAACGTTCCCATCCCCCAAAGCTAATCAAGAACTACATTGCAATTAGCTGCTTAATTAAAGCAACACTCTGCTCGGAAAATCCGGCACAATTAAGTAATGGCTGTTATAGCATGAAGGCAGGCCGTATTTGTCTTCGGGAGAGGCGCAAAACACGCGCGCACACACCCAGACAAAGCATATTATATTTCCAGCGGCCCGCGGGGACCGAAGACGGCCAAGATCTGCCGAGATGGAGAAGGTTTGGAATGTGGAGTGGGTCTGGAGCTGGAAACGGCACGACTCAGTCTGTGACAGAGCGCCAGATCGCACTCCCTAGCCTGAGGTTTCATAGACTGCCGAATTGGCTCGGACTCAGGCGAGTGGGGCCTAATCGCCACTTTCTGTGTTGTCACCTCAACGCTTTCCAGTTGGACATGGCCAACCGCAGACAGTTGGAGCGCTCTTCACCGTTTCAGCTGAGGACATCTTGGTGACCTTCCAATCCGAAGGCTGGCAGATTTAAGGACTTGTCGAGGGCCCCGAGTCCGTGCAAGATAAGAGCAAACTCTGGGCAGATGTTTCCTGAACGCAGAGTCCAGGTGGCGGCCGCTCCCGCGGCGATGTATCCCGCTTTATTTACCAGTCTGAGCTGTGATTAACACCCCGGTTTTGCTGGGCCACCCTGGGACGTGGGTGTGAGCGCCATTCTTCAGCAGGTGTAGGCCACTGCAGAGCATATGCCATCGGGCCGCTCTGTGGAGACGGTTCCTCTGGTGTTTCCTGGGGGCCCCGATCAACTGGGAATGGGCATCACTCACAAACACCATCTGTCAGGTACGGCCTTACCTCCTAGGAGTGTTTAACTGAGAGGTGACGAGTCCTTTTCCCATTTCAGATCTCGTTCGCAGCTAGACAAAGAGGAGGTAGAACTCGTTCTCTTGGATTTCCTCGATCGGCCGTGTAAACTTCACACCAGTGCGACTGGAGACAAAGGAGAGCGGAGATCTCCCGCGATGCTCCGGGACAGATTTCCCCCTCTTCCTAAGAGGGGAGAAGAGACACCTGAAGTGTTTGACGCTAAATTAGGTTTTCAAAGGCAATAATTAGACTTCCCTCCCTAAAGGTAAATTACCTGCTTCCCAATTGATCTGCATTCTAATTATAACAATTTGCCCAGGAGCCATTGCTAGAACCTCACTGTCTACTCAGAGTAGATGTTAAACATACGCAAAAGACGTGTAGATATGTGGGAACTGCTGTAATCAGTTTAATGAGCATTCCGCACCATAACTGGAGGAAATTAATCAACAGTTCTGTGCACCTTTGAGGGCGATAAATTAAATGAATATTAGTGAATATTAGGAGAGCAGAGGGCAAGGTCTCTCTGCCCACATGCTAGCGTCAGATTTCGTGATCACAATACAGCCTGAATGACAACACCTACATTTTTCTATGTCAACCAACCTCTAACGGCAGGAAACCATGATGAATCAGTGCTTGAGTGGGAGCTAAAATCAATAATCTTGATTTTTCAGAGTATCTTGGATTGCCACCAAAGTCAAATTAAAAACACAATCATTAAAACGATTTTTTTCAAACAGCACTTTACACTACTGTTCCAAAATTTGAGGTCTTAAAGATATTTAATGCTTTTGAATAAGTGTCTTATGTTTACCAATGCAGCATTTACTTTGATTCTAAATAATCTTGTTTTTATCTGTATATATATATATATATATATATATATATATATATCTGTATTTGCAACTCATAAAAAGTTATTATCACCACTTTAATAATAATACAATAGATGTGTGCTTGTGCGTGTGTTTTTTTTTAAGGATTCTTTAAATCAAAAGAACAGTACAGTGGTATGTACATTGACATTGTTACTAAATACGTCTACTGAAAATACAAAATCTTATTGTCTAAGCAATTAAATGCATCCTTGTAGAACGTAAGCATAATACATTAACTTTCAGACCCCAAAAGTGTAGATTCAGCCATTTTTCGCTGCACAGCATAGTTTAATGTTGATGTTAGACAACTAAAAACAAAAGTGTTTATCTAGTCAATACAGCGTTGCTATAATCCACTATGTAGCATATAGTAAAGAGCATTCCTTAGCCCAGTGGTTTCCAACTACGTTCCTGGAGGCCCACCAACACTGCATGTTTTCCATGTCTCCTTAATCAAAGACACCTGATTCAGCTCATCAGCAGAGACTCCAAGAGCTGAAATAAGTGTCAGATAAAGGAGAGATGCAAAATGCGCAGTGTTGGGGGGCCTCCAGGAACATGTTTGGGAACCACTGCTTCAGCCTATAGGCTCAAATTGCAGTGAAATGAACATCATGCCATCTTTTGCAACAACGTGCAGGCAAAGAGATGCCCAGATGATCTTGAATGGACTGACCATGTGGCCCCGTTTGTGGCATGTTATATTTGTGAATGGTGCTGAACAGCGTCACAGAAGGGCATATGACTCCAACTGCAACTGTATTCATCCAACACATTCTGCACTTGTAGAACGTGCAGTAAATTGACTCACCAAACACACATACCCTAACAGCATGTGATTTAAGATCTATCTATCTTCTATCACAAGTGGTCGGTAAGTGTACTAATGACAACTTGCTCCATTAATAATATTTACAGTATAAAGAGTTATAATCAAGACCAAGTTATAATATTAATTACAGATTTGTCAGAAATTATCCTTCAGCTATTTCGGTTTAGTTTTCCAGGTTTTTTAAAATTCATTTTCGCAAAAACAAAAAAAAAAAGGTTTCTGTGGAACTTTGCAGAAAAAATTAAAGCCTTTATTTTTAAGAGTTTAAAAGAGAAGTGGTGACCGTTCTAGCTGTGGGCAATATTTATTTACATACAAGTGGGTGAAGTGGGTGATTGTGAATGCAGATTTTGGATAATGACAGTGGAGGTGAAGCCGGGCTATTGTCTCCATTAAATCCAGAACTCACCTCCACACGGCGGCAGTGTGACTGCACACAGATACTTCACAGAGAGCACATATTCAAAGTCAGCCCACAGTGCCCGGTGCTAATTAATATGGAAATTTCACATTGTTTGTTAACTCCGACGTCAATTTCTGATGTGAGCAGTGGCTTCTATGTTAACAGAGATTCACTGTAGATTGGGCCTGGGTTATTGCCAAGCCCCTGTCTATCCATAATCAAATATTTTTTAGGCTGCTAGACTAATATACGTCTCTGAAGCTTATAACTTGGGAGACGCGCTAATGATATTTTATTAAGCCAGAGTAATTGAAGGCCCCATTTAAATATGTAATTAAGCACTTAAGTATAATTATGCAACACAGTAGGAAACCAAATGAATTAATTTTAAAATACGCCAATACATCCATTTATTTAGGCTCTATTGTGCGGGTCTAACATAAGATGATTAACATTTTAAATAACGAGCTTCAATGAGACGGAATAAAGGAATTTCATTTCCGCCTGGAAGTGTAGAAACTTGCCATACACGAGTTGGAAGAGAATAAGCGATAGGATAAAGACCCCTGCACGATCTGAAGCGCAGAGAAGCGATTTGCCTTCTAATATACCTGTATGCACAATCCAGCGATTACTGGGCAACTTTCCACGCCGCTATTCTTAAACTAAATCTCCTTTCCATTAGGCTGAAATGATTTAACAGACACTGTTTGTGTGGCTTATAAAAGCACGGATGGAGGCGGAGATGGGGAACGAGGAAATCTGTGCGAGTGTTTGTGTCAGTTTCACGCGTACCAAGAGTAGAAGCCTGTTCATTTCTCCCAGCAGCCACTATGCGGCCCGCTTTAAGAGCGGTTCACAGATAAACACACATGACTCGGGCCCCGGTGGAGTCATTTACCTTTCTCCAAGTAGATTCGAGATATTAATTAAGATAAATCTACCTCAATTCTGTGATTCTGCCATCTGGTTATTTATCCGAATTATGTTAATCATTTCTGTAGGGCAGGAGAATGATTACCCATTTTGCGTCTAATTTATATTAATATTCGAAATTAAATACTTCAGCAATACGGTCCATCTGTTTCGCGTATAGAAAGTACTGTAAAAAAAAAAAAAAAAAAAGAAGAAAAGAAAAGAAGAAAAATACACTGGGCGGCTGTGGCATCGTCTCCTTAGCAAACAAACAATATGCCAGCATTAACCCTTGCTCCCCGCGTTAACTACTCTGACAAAGTCTTTAATGAAGTTAGCCGAGCGAGTCCGACCACGAATTTCAAGCTAAACAAACCTCTAACACAACGACTTACAAGATTTACCACCTCATATGGCTCTAAATCCCACTGATGATCTCACAACCTCCGAGGATACCGACACCCTCGGCCCGAACAGGCAATTAAGGCACCGGTGGCTTTGCGCTTGACTTTGAGTGTTCGTTTGTTAGCCGGTCACGTGTGCGCGGCTTGTGGGGGGGGGTGAGGAGAACCCGATCGCACGCTTCGGCTCAGGCCAGCCACTAATTAGGGTGAAGAGGAGGCCAGTGGACACGCGGTGTGATTAAATTTAGATCTGGAGGGAGATCTTGACCCCGCGTGGCCCTCATCTAAGTGACATTTACCCAGGATAACCACACTGCAGCTGAGGCTTATTAACCTTTTGTGGGCCTGAACACCACTGACTGGCTTAATTGGCAGATGGATTATTAAATAGAGCAACTTCAAGATGATTGAACATCTCATATCTACAACGCACAGGTTAGTCGGTAAAATCTTATTATCACTTAGGCTTCGGGGTACAGTGGCCTACATATATACCAGAATGGATCATTTTTGGCATTATAATATTAACAATGCAGGCCGAGGTGCGAGAAAAGCGAGGCGTTTTGATGATAATGGTGCAGAAAGCGTGATCCGTCAGAGGGTCAGTAGCAGAATATCTCTGCATTCGCAGTCCCCTGGGAGGTAAAATCCGCCGTTAATCATCAAAATGACCGTTACGCGTTGCCGAGCGCTAAACGGTGTCGGATCCGCCTGGAACCACTTAATCCATCACAACCGATTTGGAAACTTTGGAAAACCAGGTTGCTTCCGTGTGGAAATCTCTGAGAGGTTTAAGAGAGAACAGAGACGGCGCTCTGGGCCTCGTGCGGTACAGAAACAAGCGTTCCCCTGACTCGCACAAAAGAAAAACGCTGTACGCTCGTTTTTCTGCATAGCCAAACAGAGCTGCCAGACGTGTGTTTAAGCATGATCCATTCACCGGGCTTTGCGCCGCTCTGCCATGTCAAATCAATGCTTTCAAGGGGAGCACGAGTCAGCCATGTTGGATTCGGTTCTGCTTTGGGAAATAAGTGGATCATATTGGACGCATTACCATACTTGTGTGACTGAGGCGCTCGCTCTCTCATATTCAAAAAGGAGATCATTGCACAGCATGTGATAAATGTCACCTCAGAGCAATGACCCGCATTATGTATTACCCCTGCTGCAGGCGTCCTCCTGCACCTCTGTGATCAGCTGTGGCTACTTACCCCCCACGTAGGCTGTCTCCGACGGTCTACATGGGAGAAAAAAAAAAAAAAAAAAAAAATCAAACCCCTGACACGGAGGGGAAAAAAGAAAAAGAAAGAAAGAGCAGGCATTCAAAATACAAGGGAGGACTGGTGTGCACTTCATCTTCTAGGACGCTGGGTATTTTGATGTCTTTTGGTAGGACAAGCAACCAAACTCCTGAAATTTCCAGCATCATAAACAATATTTCACTGAATATAAATGAAAGTCATAATTGACTCACCTTCACGTCGATTCTTTTCCTTCCTCTTCACTGGAGTTGTACCAGACAGAAAGATGCAACGTCATATTTGATGACCAGCAAGCGCAAGCCTGTTTGAATACGCACAAGTATTGTGAAAAAGTTCTACACGCTTGTCTTTGAGCTCTATTTGAAAAGGCTTCTGGGTGTTTGTTCATTTGTTTCTAGATATTTGTGTGTTTCCAGCGTCAAAAGGGATTTAAATGTTAAGTTTGTTAAGACGACCCATCTTGCATCTGAAAATGGAAAACATACTGACAAATATTTGGGATGAGTGCAATGCAAGTCTTTGAAAAGAAAGATCTTTGATGTTATTTATTTGATAGAAAAAATATTACCATTTAAAAATGTCTAGATTAATATCATATTTTCAGTATTACAGTGCCACACGATCCTTTAAAAAACATAATATACAGAATTAACCATTCACAGGGAGTGACGGGAGATCTGAGCAATCACAACACGCAGATTTTGTGATCAGTCACGACACATTCAAGCATTAAATACTGTTTTGTTGCGCTTTAATTAATTTTTTTGAAACTTGAAAACTGAGACCGTTTCATACCAAAAGTAAGCTGCTCTGTCGGCGCACTGTCAGCGCTATCTTTGCTCTGCAATGCATTTTTCACCTCGAGAACATGTGGCGTGCGGCATGAGAGAATCATGGCTCATCGGACACAGCAACATTAGTGAAAGAGGGCAGATCTTTCAGCTAGTACAGAAACTTTTCTGTTTGATATTTAAATGTTGAAAAGACGCCCAACTTTTTGTTTTTAAGTTCGCTTATTGACTCCAACAAAGTTGTCCTAAGACAAGAACGGGTATTGTTTGGGTTTTAAGACACCTTTGATAAAAGGTTTGGATTCACTTCAAATGGTGACTACTGTATTTTTATCCAGTTTTCCAGCGAAAAAGGAAAAAGGACATCAAACACTCATATATTTGCTTGCATCAAATTAATTAAAACATTTTATATTATACATACATACATACATAACACACACACACACACGTCTGGTCAGCTATCCTAATGGGGACTCTCCATAGGTGTAATGGTGTTTCTACTGTACAGANNNNAGGTCAAAATTTCTGGTTTTCCTATCTTTGTGGGGACAATTGGTCCCCACCAGGATATAAAAACATGTACACACACAAAAACATTTTCCAGTGTATATTTATAACTTTTCACTTTTTCCGAACCCAATAAATTCAAGGGCTCAAAAAAATTTTCCAAGCAAACATTATCCTCCTCTATAGAGGAGAGGTTAAGCTCTTTTGTAATTAGCGCACACACACACTAATACAGGCTACAAATTAATGGCAGCTTGGCCTCTTCAGCAAGGTATTTTCAAGACTGAAAATGAGCTGAACCTGCCTTTATGTGTTTACATAAAGAACAACAAAGAGGCAAAGAAAGAAAAATACGAAGAACGCACAAGACTTCACAAGGTGCGCTACGTGCAATAAATAAACCCAACTGATAAAGGTGTAATAGTGTGCTTTGAACTTGAAAGTGCAATTATTTTTCATATCAAACACACTTTTGCGCGTTCACACAAGAACGCAGCTAGGAGATGCTTATAGCGATATAATTACAGGCACTCCAAGCTTCGACTCGCATTCTTTAGCCTATAGGCCCTAATTGCAAATCTTTTCATTCATTAAACACCGCTCCACAGAACTCTCTCCATGATAGACATCTGAACAGAAAACATTTTTCAGCGAGCCATGGCCAATTATAGTTATTGTACGACAACAGAGTGCGCCGCGTAGCACGTTCCCATCAAACTATTTGGCCGGCGACCCTCAACGCACACATCCCGACAAACATGTTTGTTTGCTCTCCTGAAGCCACAGATAGTAAAAAAAACAAGGGACTTCCACCGAGATGCACTTCTAATTAGAGGTTTTTATCATTAAAAGCTCGACACTTCGGAGCGCGACGAAGCCGGAGGTCGCCACAAACGCTGGCAAGACGTTCATCGGGGCTTTAACACTATCGCGCTGTAATCTGTCTGGGATTCCACGTGTGTTAACACAGCTAAAAATGTAGAAAGCAAACACTCCGACAACACCGCGTGAATGTCTCAATATATTAACCGCACAATAAACAACCTATTCAATTCCAGGGATTTGCATGAGAAATGGGAGTATTAGCACGGAAGGATGTGTGTAGTCATTCAAAGTGCGAGCTGATGGCGGAGGGAAGGCTTTCAAAAGCCCTTCCCAGCGAGAGGGTAGAGAGAGCCCTGCTGCGGTAGAGACTAACGCTGCCTCGGTGTTGGCATATCACTGCACACAATGGCCTAGATTAGCAAAGTGTCAGCACTGAGCTGAAATAAGCTAATTGCTTAATTAGCTGACCCAATTTGATAAGCCTCTTTTAACATATTAACTCTAGCTATGTAACAAATAGCTCGAATTCGTGTAAAAAGTGTGGGTTTAATTACAACCGTGAGTGTGAAAAGCTAAATGAGACGGTCGGCGCGGTCTGAACGTTATTGTGTCGGAGACTATTAACATCCCTATATTTATAAGCAGAAGACTCATTGGCTCCAAAAAAAACGAAAGCTTTTGTTTGTTTCTTCCATTCGGGCTTTGTACCTGCTTATTATTGACAGCTTGCTTGAAACAATTACGGAGCGTATCGGTGGAAGTGATGTCAGCGAGCTGTTGGAAATAGAAAAGTCGGGTTAAAGGTAAAACCATTTTCTCATTAGACTGAACGATGAGTGGGACAGATTAATTTACATTTTCCCCTGACATATTTTACATACACAATCTTTTGCTTAGCACTGGGACTTATGGGCAAAAGAGCTCTATTTGTGTAAGATGAAGTCATTTATATGCTAATTCATTGGAATGTAGACCTTCCAGATTCATGTTTACCTATTAGTGCATATAGATGCGGAGGGACATTAGAATATTGGAAATGGAAAGGACGGGGAGGAGGGGGGGGAGCTGTGGGCAACAAAGTATTAGCACACTGTTTCCTTCTATTAATCTCATATTATGAGCCATTTCTGTTTTATTTAAGCAGCGCCCAGGAGGCAAGCTCGGAGGCGTACGGTAAATGACCATTTTGTGACTTTGAGGAACACATGGTGGCAAAATGTGCAAAGCCAACACGAAATGCTTTAACTGCTTTATACAGGTGCATTCTTCATTTAAAACAAATATACCTAAAGTGAGCCGTAGTCCAAAAGAGGAATATCACATCAGTAAAGAGAAGTGTGTTTTGGAGTGGGTCATCTAATAGGAGCTGCCATGTTGAAATCACATGACCACCTAAATACTATTTTAGCTTAAAAGTAGTATAAATAGTGTATAACGAATATTTTTCCACCATATTGCACTATATATATATATAGTGCAATATGGTGGAAAAATATTCATATATATATATATATATAGTGCAATATGGTGGAAAAATATTCATATATATATAGTGCAATATGGTGGAAAAATATTCATATATA
>JAUMHQ010000048.1:8319103-8331689 GCA_032361165.1 Enteromius paludinosus
TTTAACAAAGACTGGCATGAAATGCTTGTCATACTCAGAGAGATACTGATTTAGGAGTAAATTACAGTGGTCTCTTATTTTTTCCCAGAGCTGTATATATATATATATATATATCCCCAAATAAAATAAGTTTCAATTAATAAAAATAAGTAGGCAACTGTGCACATATAGACTATAATTTTAAATTCTGCCAGTAATCTTCACACTATGGGACAGCAAAGACCTCCACAAAAAAAGCAAACACTGAGACAGTACTGGTGTTGTTAATATTGAAAGTTAGGTAGGCTATTTGAGTATAATACAAATTCTCAAAATAAAAATTGGTGCAATAACATCCCATATCGTTGGATAAAAATTAAACATCAGGTCATATTTAAACTAGATTAATTCGCAAAACTTTATGCACACATGTGACTTTTTCGCTGTTTTAATAAGGGTTCACATATTATACAGTTGTGGCCCGCGCAGGCATTAGGACAGGTAAGATTCTTCCGTTTCTTCTGTCATTAAGCTCCTTACATTTTGCTGCTTCAACTTGTAGGCTTTTTCGTCTTTTCTCCCGCAGCTTCTCTGTAACCTCCCTTGCTCTTTTCTGGTTTATCCATTGTCATAGACGGACTCATCTCAAACTCCAGTCGAACTCTACATAGCAGATGAAGGGGAGATGAGGGCTGGCCAGGAGGGAGGCAGGGCGTGGCCTTATTTCATTGGACTAGCTCAATGTCCTTTAAGACAGTCAACCAATGGGCCGTGATTCGTGTCTCGGATACAAGCAAGAAATGTGATATGCATATACAAGTAGTGTTAGCAATCAAAGCTTGTAATGTCATCTTAATTTTGGCCATATATATATATATAGCATGGCAGCATAAATAGCACGCAAAAAAAAGAAAAAAAAAGAAAAACATTAATCAAATGACTAGTTTTTCAGTCTTGACCTCTGAATATTTCTCAAGCTTTATATTCTAACTACATCATACTAAACCCCCCAATAAAGTCTGATGTTTTAATTATGATATAAACCACAAAAAACACACACATATGGATTCTTTATTAATTTAGATTTTGTTTATATTAAACTAGATTCATTTAATTAATTTATTGTTTTTTTTTTCATAATACATGATTAAATTGGATTGTGGGATGCCTTTCAATGTTTGTTTCTGTGTTTAGCCAACATAAAACTGACCTTGTCTCTCGAAGCTGTAGACCACATTTTTATGTTTGGTTTACCTTTCATTCTTTTCAATATCTTTTATTGCTTTTTGCGAAACACCTAAAACATATTAAATCATTGACAATAACTTGCTCATCACCTGAGAATAAGTCTGGAGCTGCTTTTCGGTTATTTGTCGTTCATGATCTAGGCTTGCTCAAAGTTACTTTCTATCAAAATGGCGGTCTGAAAAGTTGAAGACTCATGTTGAAAGGAGGAATGTGGTGGAGGTTTCCTTTAATAGATCACCCTCCCCCCACTCCCCTCATGATTATTATTTTCTCCCACGCACCTGCTAGTAACGCAGCATCTATGCAAATGCACTGCACATTCTTTTCAACAAATCAGTGTTGGATTTAGGCATCTCTGCCTTTGAAGTGACTGAGGAAGCGGCTGGTGGTTTCCCTGGTGATCCAGCCGCTGGTAGTGAGGGACGCTAAGGAAAATTGTCCTTGTAGGACAAGCTGATCTAAACTCAAAGTGTCATGAGTGCAGCTCTTTGGTTTAGCTGAGAGAATGAGATGAGCTGGCGGTACTCATGAGGGAGACCCCGGGTAGAATGGCTACTTAAAAAACATGAAAGTACCCCCAGAGGAACTGGACATGTCAGAGCTGGACATCTTCAGTGGAGTACCAACCAAACAACTAATCCTCCAAGCTCTTGATCGTTCTCACAAACCCTTCTCTGCTATATGTGATTAGTAAGATTAGTGAAGATAAATCAACAAGGGCTACGGGAAAAGGTTTTTAAAGACATAAATTAAAGGTCTGTCATCATTCACTCATGTTGTTTCAACCTGTATGACTGAAATTCTTTTTTTTTTTCTTTTTTTTTTGAAAGTGATATTTGTGTGTGTGTGCGTCCAAGCAATGAAAGGCAATTGACCATTCATAGGCAGTGTGATTGACAGGTCATCTGTCAAATCATAATTCAAAATCTGACATTTTGTGTGACAAACAAACCAGACGAATAGATTAAACGACAATGGACTTGAAGTTGATAAATGGTGTGTATTGATGTCTTTAATGTGGTTGAAATAATATACCTTCTGTTCATTTATGTTTATTTAATGCTAAAACTAGTAAAAAAGGAAGAGATGATCAGTTCAAGTGCCGCTTGTAATTTAAAAAAAAAGACAGCTTTGTGGCTCCTTAATGTGACATGACAGATTGCTGTAGCGCCTCAGTTCAAGCAGCACGTTGAACAATTAATTTCTTACAGAATTAAATATACATGAACGAACAAACAGACCAGAACGTGTCTTGTTTCAGCCATGTAGAGATGTCATAACATTGTTTTTCAAGCTCAAGTCCAGTGACGTTAATCTGCTTTCCCAACACAGTCTCACGACCAAGTCGTACGTATTCGTACGAGGTGGAAAATATGTGGTAATTCATACAAATTCATACGAATTAGATATATTGTAGGTATTTTATGAGTAGCCAATTTGTTTGAATTTGTATGAATGACCTACACCTGCCCCTAAACCGCTTTAGACAAATCATACAAAAAGTGACGAATTTGTACAAATTAGAAAAAATATACATGACATTGCTGTGAGACTTTCCTGCTGCTGCAAAATCAAATAGTTCACCTTACTTAGATATAGTTAGTAAGCTGTACTTAGTTGTTTTACTTACTAGGTACTAGTACTAAGTTACAGCAACTTTCAAAGCAAATAAGCTATTTGCTTACTGCTTTGAGTGATGCTTAATTAAATTATTCAAGTAGCCACAAAGGAACCAATGGCATTAATAAAGTAGTGAGAGGCAGCAGTGCACTAATTTGTTGTTGTTAATGCACAACAAAACAACAGAAGGAGAAGAAAAAATCCTCCATGTCTGTTATACTCCACTAGTTCAATTCACTCATTTAACAAAGTCGTCCTCAAAGATGAATTTTCAAAACAACTGAACATCACATATACGTCAAATAAGATTTCCCTAAAATGTTTTCTTTTCTTTGGCTTACCATAATAGTGCTTAGCGTTCCCTTTGGTTGGACATGTAGAACTTTATCTTCCTGTTAATACAGCAATGCAATATGAAATCAGAGTTTTAATTTATTTATTATGTAGTTATTTCATTTTTTCAAGTAGTGTATTTCTTTGAGTTTATTAACAATATTTTACACTTTAAATGTTTTTTATCAACCACTTGAGAAGCTTTAAATTTGGATGATGTAATAATTTAATTATTGTGGTAATATGTTGAAGTCACAACAATGGTTACAATTTAATTATATTGAAATATTAGTTGTATAAGACAAATTTATTTTGCAAATAAAAACAACAGCAATTGTAAAACAAAGCAATTGCATAATTTATTCTGCCGCAATGCACTCTGGGAGTCAGTGAGTAGCTGTAATTAAGTCAGTCAGTAAACTAAAGTAAAGGATCAAGTACACTCTACAGTTGTTTTTTAGTTATAACTCTCATTTAAGTAAACTATACTAAGCAAGCGTTTGTCAGTACAACATACTGTTTCTATTTCACTTCACTTATTTTTTTTAAGGCAATTGATTTGCAATGCTTTTTTTAAGTAAGCTCAGCTAATTTGATTTTACATTGTAGATGTCAAATCTCCTGTCAATCAAACTCCCTGCAAAGAGTTTTGTGGACATTGTCATACAGGTTAATATGTGATTGACAAATATACTTTAGCTTAAAAATAAAGCTTGAAACAACTGTTTCAATATATTGCCAACATTTTTTCTTATTATGTTGAAAACCATGATTAATTTTTTCAGAATAAATGAATAGAATGTTCAAAAAACAAATAAACAGCATTTATGTGAAACCTTTTATCTATATTTGATGCGTCTTTTCTGCAAAAAAAAGGCTATACTTTTGAATGGTAGTGTATATCTTAAAATCTTGTTAAATCCCATATCCAATTTTATCTGAATATATAAAGTGTCAGAGTCCGTGTTTAGTTCGTCCTGTTTTTCATCCCCATGTGTCCGCCCTTGCCCATATTTGGTCCTGTGTTTCCTGTTCTAGTTTACTTAATTGTGTAACCCGTGCCAGCTGTGTTCCCCATGTGCCTTAAGTTCTGTCCTTGTTAGTATTTGTATTTAAGTATTTGTATTTGCTCTGTCTACGTCTGAGATTCTAATTAAAGAGTATTGTTTGCAAGATCTCTGCCTTCGTGTGTCCATCATCCACAGCCAGCGTGACAGAAGGACTGACCATAACCAAAAAGGATCCACCCTGACCCGAACGGAGAATGATCAGCCCCGAGGAAATCCTACTTCGCCTCCTCAATGGGCAGGCACCTCTCCCCGCTCATCTCAAGCCACAGCCCGGAGGCTGTCCACCGATGCCCGCCTCTTGTTTCGCCATTCGGCGAATTCTGCTCCGGAGAGCGGCACCACATGGAGGACAATCAGTGCCAGACCCCCGAAAACGGTTCCAGTTTCCTGCGGATTCCAGCTCGCGTGGTAATAATCCTGAGCAAGATTTGTGGGCTGATTTGCCAGACCTGATTCCCGCGGACTCCGTTCCGCCAATCCAGACTCCAGTTCCTGATTTCCGGCCAGGAGAACCATTCCTGAATCCAGTTCCAGAGTTTCGGCCAGGAGAGCCGTTCCTGATTCCAGTCCCTGAATCCCAGCCAGGAGGGCCGATCCCGAATCCCGTTACTGATTTACAGCCAGAAGAGCCGGTCCTGAGTCCAGTTCCTGATTTATGGCCAGGAGAGCCAGTCCTGATTCCCATACCTGATTTACGGCTGGGAGAGCTGAGCCTCAATCCAATTCCTGATTTACGGCCAGGTGAGCCGTTCCCGATCCCAGTTCCTGATTCTTGGCCGGGAAAGGTTAATCCTGAATCCGGTTCCTGATTTTACGGCCAGAAGAGCCTGTCCCAGAGTTTGCATTGCAAGAGTGCCCTCTAGAGTTTGCGCGGCAAGAGCACCTCCCTGGATCCAAGAGCGCCTCCCTGAATCTGCGCGGCAAATGTGCCCTCCAGAGTTCGCAGTAAATCCCCGCCCTAAGACCCACCCAACCACCCACCCACCATGGCCGGAGTGCCCCCGACTTCACCTCCAGCCTTCCAAAGCCAGAACTCGATCATCCGACCCGTTTGATCCCCATGTGTCTGACCTTGCCCATATTTGGTCCTGTGTTTCCTATTCTAGTTTAGTTAATTGTGTAACCCGTGCCAGCTATTCTCCATATGCCTTAAGTTCTGTCCTCGTTAGTATGTGTATTTAAGTGTCTGTGTTTCAACCCTTATTGTCAGTCCTTAAGTGTCTACCCGTATGTGCTCTGTCCTACGTCTGAGATTCTAATTAAAGAGTATTGTCTGCAAGATCTCTGCCTTCGTGTGCTCCATCAACCACAGCCAGCGTGACATAAAGACATCAATTTGTAATTGCAACAAATACATGGATAAGGCTTTGCTACACACTTGTATCTCACACACTGTATTCTGGCCTGGAAGATAACAAATAAGAAAACATCCCAGTGCTGTTAGACTTTATATGCACTCTTTAGAGCATTGCTCAGCAAGGCAGATTTGAGGACCGGAACTTACTGTTGTATAATAGGATGGACATCAACTTATATCTTCTGTAAATTCCATAATCATTGCTTGCAGTCAGATCTTAATCACAGGCCTGTGAGCAAATAATTACAGATCTGGGCAATGATGACATTTTGTTTTCTCTGTGCTACACTGGAGCAGAATCTAATTGTACACAGCACATTCCACCATTTCACTGCCCTTTTCATTCGCCAATGAGTAGTTTAGTTTAAAGAGCCCTAAAGCAGTTGCCTTTACAAGGCAGTGAACATTAATATTAAAAATGTCCCTCAAAAATCACACACACACACACACACACACACACACACACACACACACACACACATATATATATATATACATATATAATATACAAATGACCCATTTTGTCTGTGTCCAACTTTTCGATTACAGCCCAGACTATTATGCCATGACCTACCGGAGTAATGATCTACTATATGTTTTTGTTCTATTGTATTTGATTCATTATTTAAAGCACACAAACTGGACCGATAGTAACTCCACTGAAATTTAACATCAAATCCTCTAAGTTTAAATGATCACAAACAGCAGAAACAGCAAAACCTCCCTCTTGACTAGAGGATTGTACATTACCGCCAATTAGCATCTGTAAGAAAATGCATCACATCTCAAACAAACTTTTCATTCATTACAACTGAGTAAATATTGACAGTTTGAACAGTCTGAATCCATTACGTGGGACACTCAAGAACAGAAGTGAAAGCTTAATGCATCTTAAGAACGCCAAAGGATCCCGTAGCAGTAGATGCTGCCGCTGATGTATACGGTTTACACGCTGCGCTGTGTTCCTCAGTCTCCCCTTAATTGGGATTGATGCTACACCAAATCAAGGGGAACATTATAGATCTGCCAAAGAACTAGAGATGACAAGATTTACTGAGAGGCAATCTTGCATTTCCTCAGTAGATTTCTTTTACACAGATGAGCGGTTCACCGAATCGTACGGCGGAAAGCAAAAACATGCAAAGCAACAGCACTGGAAGTATCAAACATTTTTTTTTTTTAGTGCCTGTGCTTATTGGCTGTTTATGAACCATGAGTGTTAACAATGTTGTGTCACAAATCCAGTTTTCAGAATGGCTACACTACTAGCTGAACTCTTCAATGGATGGCCACTGAACATAATCTGAGGTGAAAGTTCAAAGCTTATTTTACGGCAGCCTCTTGCTCGTGAAATATGAAAGCAGGGCTCTAATCTCAAAGCAGCATATGGTTCAAAGTGAGGATTTAATGTTTACCAGTTGAAATTAAATGAAGTTGTGTACAGGGCCAAATCAAAGCTCCAAAATGTCTCTTGCATGTCTTTAATTTTTAAAAAATGTAGACTACTATGTCCGTGATGTGATTCATGTGTGTGAGAGGAAACTTTGTGCGTTTCATTTAAGTTCATCCCTTTTATATTCGCTTCAGACAGGAACATTGAAACAAGCTTGTCAAATGCATTTCTTGTTCAAAAGTATATTGGTCAAACCGTTTACGTGTTCATTTTCTGAGGCCGTGCCACAGTACAGTCAAGGAATTGACTTGTGGGACATACTGTATAAATATGACTATAAATCCGCTGCTTGCTGTTTGGTGATTCCTGATATGATCTTTGAGGGTAATTTTAATAATTTTCTGGAGGGAAAATTTACTTACTCTGAGTATTTTTCGTGGTTATGCGAAAGGCACACAAGTTTATCGTCTTCATTTATTCAAGTCCATATTTTGCTCATAAAATTACCATTCAGACTGCTTCATATTCACCGACACATTCACCTTATGACCCTCTCAAAGAGCGTAAATGTCCATGGAATTTTAAAGTGGCAATAATAAGATCTTTTTGTGGTGAGGTTAGAAGGTCCTTTTCTTAATTTAACCATTATGGCAGCAATCAATTGCTGGTCTGTCATGATACAGCTATCTCCCTTTATGGTGACATATAATCAAAGTACAAATGGGATTTATATGAGAAATGTGCCCAAAACCATGAGTCAGCTTCCAAGATTGACAAGGTTTTCTGCCATGAGCCATTATTTAGATATAAAATTAATTAGTAATGAAAGATGTATGATCCTTTTCATGACTTCTGAATCATTCATCTCAGGAATCTATTAAAAATGTATTTTGATGATATTTATATAATACTGATGAAAGCACATGAGAAATTTCTTGCCACACATGAACACTTGTGAATGATTTTGGAGTCAATTTTTATCTTTTGTATTTCCAGAAAAGCTTTTTCATTGTTTGAAAATGACTGACTGTACCTGGAGAATCTGTTTCATTTTCATCCCCAGCAAGCGGAAGAAGCAAACTACTGTTCTTTTCTTTGATATATATTTGTTTCTTTTTTGTGGTTCGGTTCTGTAACACATTTTAGACTTTCATATAACACAGCCTTAAAAATAGCCAACGTCATCATGACACACACAATTTATTTACTTTCAGAGATTTCATAAATCTGCGTCTGTGGTGATGTCAGCGAGTTGCTAGATGAATACAGAGTTAAATTCATTGAAGCTCTGGAGTATGAATCTTAGATGAAGGATCTAGACGTGTTCACCCACAGCCACGAAACTTTATTAGCCCCCAAAGTCATAGATAAAAGAGATGATTCAGCTAAAATGACATGAGAATGAGACTTGTATATCCAATTGATCGTCAGCTCGCTATCTTTGTAAAAGGTTTTGAACTTTTAATGTACTGACTGGTAAATAGAAATGGCTTAGTGATATTTTTATGCTAGCTTGCATGAATTTATCACTCTTAACTTGCCTAGATATTTTTAATATATTCATTTGCAACTTTCCTTTTTTTGTAACATTGTTTTGATGCACGACTCACATTTGGTACATTTCACATTGAAACACACTCACATTGGCCTTTTGAAATTTCTTGGTGCAATCCGAAAATATTATTTTGTAAGTTTTGAGAAACAACAATTTAATATCTTTAGTCTCTAGAAGTTATTGTGTAAAGATTCACCTTTCAAACTTGTCATAATGTCTATACTGACTAATGACTATAACAGGTAGCCTGTTGGTTTTGTATTTTAACACAGATCCAGTTCCCTGATAGCAGATGTACATCATGGAAACATTTAATGTGTACCTTTTCATCTGGAATATTTATTTATTTCTTTGTTAGAGTGTTTGCTAATCTGTAATATTGACATTAGCTGTCATATTGTCAGGGCTGTGTACACACGAGCACACGGCAGAGACACAGCGGTTCGATTAACTGTGGTTTTTAATAGAACAAGACAAAGACACATACACACCGTAAAGTAACCTTGAGGATCCAACAACACAAGACAAAACACAACAGGCTTATATACTGTTACATGTAGGAATGTTTTTGTGTCTTTTCCCCATGTGCTCTTTGTTTTTCCCCGTGACCTAGTTTCAGTTAATTAGTTATTCATGTCAGGTGTGTCTTGTCAGTTATCAATGATTGTCTCCCCTTTATAAGTTGCCTTCTGCCCTTCAGTCCTTGTCCGTCAATGTCGATGTGAAGTGTGTGTTATTCTCCTCCTTTGTATTCTACTTGGCGAAGGTTAAATATGTTTGCTTACAACGACGTTAGCTTTGCCATTGAATCTGACCAAGTGCGTGAGCCGGCTACATCGGCCGTCCCGAGGGAGTGTTTATGGAGATCGGGAGCTTGGAGGTAAGCCCCACCCACCTTTCCACCACTGAGGGTGAGCCAAAGAAAGACACTGACTGGTACAAAAAACTTTCTCAAGTATTTGAAGCGAATCTGGTTGACTGGTTGCGAGAGGCACACCTCGGCCCTGTATCTCCTCCGCTGATTCCAGCCAGCCCTTGTGACTCCGTGCAACCTTCCCTCCCTCTTCCGCCACCTCTCACAACAGTCAGCTCTTTCAGTCCAGTTCCTCTCGTTCCTGCCAACATCTCGGCTCATCCTCAGCCAGCACGTGAGGAAAGCACTGAACTACCTCGGGGCATCCAGTGGCAAGCCCAGCTAAGTCGTGAGGATCCCAGGTCTCTGCCTCCAGCCATCAAGTCCTGGAATCCGCCTCGATCCTCCGACCCTTCTGCTCCGTCTGGGCTCTCAGCTCCCTCACCCTCACTGTTGCCCATCGCCACATCAGCTCCACCGGGCTCCCTTGTCCCTCCGGCTCCGCCTTGGTCAGTCATCGACCATCCTCTGCCTCGGGATTCCACTCCTCTGGCTGCGCCTCGTTGTTGCATCCCTCCAGCTTCGTCAGGCTCTTCCTTCCCCACGGCTCCACCTTCGTCCTCAGTCGCTCCGGCTCCGCAGCGCTCCTCCAGGTCCCTGCCTCAGCCTCGGTCACCTGAGCTTGCAGCTGCGCATCAGCCCTCCGGATCGTCGGTGTCACCCCGGCTCTCTGTCTGCGTGACTCCATCCTGGGCTCTCTCTCCATCTGCGGCATCTCAGTGGGTCGGACCCATGGAGTCGTCAACCATTCTGCCACCATGGCTCCTCCTCCCGTCGACGCCGCCCTGGGGTCTCCACATCGCTGATCTCTGGATCACCCTCCACGCCCTCCTCAAGAGCCCCCACCCTTCCTCTGCTGTTGTTACTCACGGCGCAAGATTGCGCCTTTTCCGGGAGGGGGCAAACTGTTACATGTAGGAATGTTTTTGTGTCTTTTCCCCATGTGCTCTTTGTTTTTCCCCATGACCTAGTTTCAGTTAATTATTCATGTCAGGTGTGTCTTGTCTATTATCAGTGATTGTCTCCCCTTTATAAGTTGCCTTCTGCTCTTCAGTCCTTGTCTGTCAATGTCGATGTAAAGTGTGTGTTATTCTGCTCCTTTGTATTCTACATGGTGAAGATTAAATATGTTTGCTTGCAACGACGTCTGTCCTAGTGCTTTGCCCTTGGACAACTGTGACATATACACAAGAGGAAACTACAGACAGGTAAGGAGCACAGGTGGGACGGGTTAATCAATCAACTGAACAAGAACAGGAATGGGACCGTATATAGAGAAACAGGAAATACTAAAACGAAACCAAAACTAACTAGTGACATATAACAAAGACTAGGGCGTGACGCATATTATGTCTTTAGAAAAAAATACCTTTTGAAAGAAGGTATTCAGATGTTTTTTTCACAGCAGATATATATGTATATATACAGTATAATTTTTTTCAGTTACTTTAACTATTTACATGTTATGAATTTATTATTATTTTTTTATTTATTATAATTGTATTCTTTTTATTTTTTTTAAAGAAAGTAACAAATCGTTTCACTTTGACAAATCTCTTATACTCCATTTTAAATTGCTTTGGATAAAAACAATTTAAATGATTAAATGTAAATGTTAGTTCATGGCTGGGATCATGTAGAACGTTTTAAAACTGCTTTGAAACTGTTTGGACCTTTAACCAATGACTCGTTGACCAATGGCCACCACTGAAGTCCATTACATGAAGAAATTTTGTTTTGTTTGAAATTTAGTTTCTATGCGGGTTAAGTTTGATTCTGAAAGTGAACTACTATTTTAATATCTGAATACGGTTAGTTTAAATATATTTATTTTATTGTAAGATCCCCTGTGAGTCAAACTAAAAGAACAGTTTTTGCCAGACATTTTTGTCTTACGACTCCAGTACGCCTTCGTTGATTCCAAATGTTGCCAGATATGCTTTCATCTGTTGACAGTTGTGATGTTTGCTTTGTTAGACCTATACAACAAAATCAAAATCTTTCCAAGTTTCCCTCTAATCCTGCTGAAACAAATACTTACACATGTTTAGGAATCACTGCAAAAAAAAAAAAAAAGTTTAATCTTTTAGCACTTAACTTTCTTTAACAACTCTGTGTGGCTTTATTCAAGGACAGAAAAGCTGACAAGCAGCAGCCAGAAGTCAGTTCTACAGGTCAGGTGCCAACATGCAGAGATTTTTGCAATTATAGCAAGAGAGCTGGGGACTATCTAATTATTTAGCTATTCTTGAAGGGGCATTGTCTGCCGCCAGAGGAAGAGCATGTTCCAGATTGCTGGGTGTGTCATTTTTCATTAAATCAAAGCTTTCTGTCCAGTCTACTCATCTGGTTTAATGGACAGGAAGGAGCAGGGTTTTACCTCTGAATCCTCAGTCACTGGATTAGCACGGTAGGTAAAATGTGACAGACACGGACATCAATCCCCACCTGATATATTACAAATTACTGTGACCCAGGGATCTCAGAAGAAGAATAGGTGTTTTGGATCTAGTGGCTGAAGCATGAATCACTGTAAGTATTGCTCATAAGGTAGAGATCTCCTAGCATTTAGTATTAAACTGCTATGTCACTTATCCTGCAACGGTTATGCTGCAGACATGAATGATACCTCAAATCAAGTGGCCATTACATTTCTAAGCAATCTGACTTGCAATTTTGACCTGATGAATGATAAAACAGGCAAAGAAAAAAAAAATCAGGCTACAGTGGAGCTTTAAGGATATGAGGCATACAGAGAGCATACATATGCTTTGGAATAGGCTCTTGTGATTTGGGCCAGTTAATAACCACACAGCAAGCATCCAGAACACCTTAGCAATTGCATAGCAACACAATATAAGAACACTAAACATTTTAGCAATGTATACCCATTGGCAACCACCCACAACACCATAGTAATAAGGAGTTTTGCATTGCTTTTAATTAGGGCTGCCAAAAATAACGCGTTAACAGCGTTAATTATTTTTTGTCGTTAATTACGTTAATTTTTTTAATGCATTTCACGCATTCGCAGTGCGACGAATTATTTGTCTGGAAAGTGGGATAACCTAACAATAACCTCGGAGTAACTGCACTTTGCGTCAGTGACACGCAGATT
>JAUMHQ010000048.1:8364279-8394431 GCA_032361165.1 Enteromius paludinosus
CCTCGTTGTTAATGTGATGTCCGCGTCTCGTGTGAGCGCTTGCTCTTTGTTTCCTGGATCTCTTGGTTTTGTTATATCAAAATATCTTTATTGGAATCTCCGTGTCCCCGTGATCTCTCGCCTGTTCCGCCTCAGCGGGATCGCGCTACATAACAGTTCATTAATACATTCAACAACACCTCAACAACACCTTAATTGCTTAGGACTCTTGTTTGTCTCTGCATCTCGGTCTGATGACGGCTCACTCAGGGCCGGTATGAGGTAAGACACCAGTTCAGTCTGTGTGACAAGCTGCTGTCAATTAACTATTGTGGGCGTGGCCTCTGGCCACGTGCATTTGAGAATGGCTTGATTTCCGAAGGGGCAACTTATTTTTTTTACATTAAAACAAAACTACTGGTGGGTCTTAATCATTGTAGGGTGGTTGTGTACACACACTCCCAACACACATTTCAGTCCAAACTGCTTGTAAAAGTGCATGTGGCACCAGATGACCCCTTTAAAAAGAAAAAGTGAAATGGTATGTAATATTCAATTTTGTATACTCAGCCAAATTTATGCACATCCGAATTCATGAAAAGTGTCACAAAAGTGCGCAACGCACTGTCACATGTTTCCTGAAGTAATGGCATGAACAGATGTTGAGTTAAATATACCATCCAAATTTGCAGTACATCCTTGACAACATGTCATGTCATCAATGATCCCTTTTGTTCCAATTTGGAAATATTAGTTTAATTATTTTTCTCCAGACTGTAAATGAATCATCACTTACTCCCACTCGTGTGGTTTCAAACCTGTCTTTTTTCATCTGTGCATCATAAATGAAGAATTTTTAGAATGTTACTCTTTTTCCCAACACTTGATCAATCTTGAAAAAAGGGGTATTGCTGTAATCTTTCAAATCATCACAAGCTTCAACTGTGATGACATTAAAAAATATATAAAAATCTTTATAATGACTTCATTTCAGTTTATCCATCACAAAAATATATAAGATATACTGCACACAAGTCATAGCACACTATTATAGTGTTTTTGTCTTATTTTCAGACCTGTCCATTTATGAAAAACAGCTGTGTATAAACTCTTTAATAATCTACCTCACAGAAATTAATAAAAAATGATGTGGGCAATATGCATATATGTAAAAGGAACCTGGATTCAGAAGCACATCAAGAAAATGGCAGTCTTTTGACATCAAGAGACTTATCATGAAACATCTTCACCCTCTTGACAGAGCTTGTCTCCCCTATTCAACACTGTGTCCACAAATAAATTTATACCACCGGTGGCTAAAATTCCAGGTGGGTAAACATGAAAATGTCAAGCGATGCAGATACGGAGAGGAAATGTGAAGCCAAGCTCATCTGTATACACTGTAAGTCTCCCAGCACCTACAGTAAAAGAGGCCTCTTGTCTAAGAGACATCAGAGAGTATCATGGGGTTAGAACAATCCTTTTGCCCAGCATGCCTTGCGATCATGAGATTCATCCGTGAGTGACATGAATATAGTACAAACTGTTGGGGGTGAGAATCGAACAAATTCCACCAAAGTGCCTTAAATGAAACATATGCATAGGGTCCTTCAATGCATTAAGATGTACGAGACTGGCTGAGCTGGAAATAACTCATGCATTCTTGAGGGCACTTGGCTGTGACTACTGAAGCATTTATGCGACTTCACATCTCTCAAAGACGTCAAGCAGGGGCTCAATTCCTTCTGAAAGGAGTCCGAGATTCGAAAGGGGCAAATTCGCTGGTACTCTGTTTGTGAGGCTGTGAAAGACGTGCCAAGTACCGTGTCCATAAGTAAGCTTCTGAGCTGATGAGTTTCTGGCCAAGGGAGAGGCCGTTCATAGAGTCTTGAGAAAAACGGAGGCAGAGAGAGACAGAGATAGAGAGAGATTGAGGAGGATGGGTGGGAGGTTAACAGGACCATGAGCTGATTCTCTTGGTTTTTCTGGCAATCCAAATCTAAAGACTTCTCAAAAAATTCTAAAAAGCATTCCAGTCCTATTTTGGCTGGCCAGTCAGGTTTTACTTTATCTTTGTTTGGGTATACACAAGATTTAGTATTTTGTAAAGATGATTTTCAAAACTGGTATGTAAGCATGCATTTAATATAGTTCCTATTTATCAGTAAAGAAACAATTATTACTTTTGAATAATGTTTAAAATCACGTAAACTCATAAGACAATGACTCAAGTCATATCCTAGTTATTAAAAATAAATATACTTAAATGTATTTGAAATGCATTTATTTCATGCTAAGTACACTACAAATACATTTTCATATTTATGTTCGTTTTCATATAAATAAAATACCCTACAAATGTACTTTTAGTGTACAAAACTGGTATACTTAAACAGTTAATTTTGTACTTAATGGACTTTAATTGTGAGGAATTTTACGTTTCAGAACAATTAAACAATACTTAGTTGATTGTGCTAATATACTTCAGGTACACTGTAAAAAGATTGCTGCAAATTTTACAGTAACTTACTGGCAGCTGGATTCTATTCTGATGAATAGAACGATCAAAAGATCAGCCTTTATCTGAAATAAAAGGTTTTCGTAACATTATCTGCTATACCATTCAAAAGCTTGGAGTCATAATATTTTGGGGGAAAGAAATGATAAAAATGACTACTTTTATTTAGCAAGGATGCTTTAAATAGCTAGATCAAAAGATGATGATAAAGACATTTAGAAAGGTACAAAAAATCTCAAATGCAGGTAAATACTGTTCTTTTGAACTTTCTTTTCATCAGGGAAGCTTGAAAAAAGCTGCAAAATCAGCATATTAGAATGATTTCTGAAGGATCATGTGCAACTGAAAACTGGAGTAATTATGCATTTTAGCTTTGATCACAAGAACTATTTAAGTTGTTAAATAGTAAAAATATTTAAAAAACATACTTTTTGCTTGTATTGTTTTGGTTTTTTCAAATAAATGAAGGTTTGGTGAGCAGAAGAGACATTTTCCAAATACATAAAAATCTAAAAACTTTTATAAATAAAAAGCATATGAGTTTGTGGTGTGGTTACATTTCAGTAATTATGACAGTCAAAGTTTACAAGCTCTCTGATGAGAAACAGCAGGATGGGATTCAGGCTGCAGCATCCTTCCAGAATTCCAGCTAATCTGTGACTTTCAATGCATTTGGAGCCACAAAGGTTGACCCTGCAAGCACAAGAAAAAAAAACATTATTTTTCAAAGTAGCGTTTACAGAATTTCCCTCACTTGTCAAACTTTTTGGTGCTGTATGCACTGTTGACGTTAAAAAAATAAAGGTTACATACTACATCTGATCACACCTACAATAATGGGTTTGATTCCAAGGGCAGTTCTACAGTAAGTGGATATCCGGGGCTTAGCCCAAATACATTAATGCATCACAATACCCAGGATACTCTTCAAATAAAATAGACTACGCTGGAGAGATACACTGCTTTTTTTTTTTTTAAGAGACAAGTATAATTATAATCTGTACTTACAAATTGCATACAGTAAATCATATTATGAAATGAATGTTCTATATATATATATATATATATAATCATGCAATGATAGAAACTGCTGATTCATTCAAGAACAAAGAAAGAAAAGTTTTTTTATGTTTTATAAATGCTTCAGAGAATCTCTGATTATAGGTGTTCAAAAAAGTTAAATGAATTCTGTTATAAAACACTGCAGTACGAAGAGATGCCCAACATGACTTTGTTTGGAACTGTTTTGTGGAATGGAGCAAAATTAAAATATTTTCTTAGCGATTTAAATCACTAACATTAACTGCTTATAATATTAAATCAATCTGACTACGCCACCCCGTAAAACGGGGAAATAACCCAAATAAGGGGCACAGGTTCGTAGGCTGAGAGATTAGTCAGAGAGACGTGAGGAAAATGTAAAAAAACACCACTGATTTCACAATAAATAATTAAAATACTCAAATGGCAATCAATGTCGATTGTCAGGTCACAATCAAACACCAGATGTTACAAGATGTCACAAGATTAAAGGCTCTGTGTACTGGACAAAATAAAGTGTCAATTTAGAGAAAACAACAAGAAAATAAACAAAATGAATGAAAGGCACAGGCTTTCCAACAGCAGGCTAGATGAAATGAAATGAATAGTATTAATAGTATTAATACTATTAATCTTGGAAGGAAAATATTGCATAAAGTCATTACTGCTGTAATCTTGTGGAAAGTCAGTACCTGTTGATGCTTTTTTTTCTTTCGTTATTTTATTCACTGTATTGAATAGATACCGAGGGTTATGTTTGTTTTCTTCTAATAGAGACGAAAAGTAATCCGATTTAGCCATTTTAAAGCTTTTCTGTAAGTTAGCATATTTTCCCGACAAGCTAAATTAAACACTTCCGGCTTTGTTTTCCTCCAGCTACGCTCCATTTTCTGGGCTGCTCTCTTTAGGGTGCGAGTGTGCTCACTATACCACGGAGTCAAACTGTTTTCCTTTAACCTTTCTTAATCGCAAAGGATCAACTGTATCTTTAGTGCTAGAAAAGGGAGAGTGTATGGTTTCTGTTGCATAATCAAGTTTTTCTACACTATTGTATGTGCTAAGAAATTTAGATAAATCAGGAAGATTACTTAAAAAGCAGTCTTTTGTGGTAGAAGTGATAGTTCTACCATACTTGTAACAAGGTGCAGAATTTACAGGTTTATCTATATGGAGTTTACACAAGACTAGAAAATGATCTGAGATATCATCGCTTTTAATATTTTGCTTATTTGCTTACAGATCATAAAATCTTCATCAAAAATGACATTAAGAAATACTTTAGACTTAATTTTAAGAAATGTGCATTATGCACATGCAGTTTGCCAAATTAAGTTTAATTAACATTTTTATAGTATCAAATTTTAAATATGTTATAGATTTGAACTTAGTATGAAATAATGTATTCTAAATATATGACTTATTTTCTTTTACTGTATAGAGCCTTTTGAGCAATAGAAGGTTCCATGGATTCCTTGTATTTTTAGGAGTCTATTTTACATGTATTGAAATCACACGAGCATAGTGTTGAATAGTCTACTACTCACTTTATCATGTATCATTATTCATGACATTTTCAAATAGAGTCAGAAATAGCATAAATTCCAGTTCCAAGCACATGAACGACCAAGCAAAGTAATATGTATTACAGGGAAACATGTATTTCCAGCTGATACACAGGCTGTGACATTTGAAGGAGCATGTCTCGATTTTTAAACACTGCAGAAAGACTTATCTATAATATAGATGTCATAATATAGGCCTATCTGTAGAGATCCATGAAAGGAAAGCAAGTCTGCAATGAATTATAATAAACGAGTCTGCAAGTTTTTACATTCTGTGTTGTAGCTCCCTTGGCGATACTGGTAGAAAATCGTGTGGCTGGAAAGACCTCACAGAAAATCAGATTCAATGAGCAGAAGTAACTGTTGTAGAAATATAAATAGCTTTTTTGAATAAAATAAAACATGGTCTATTAATTATATATAAATTAAATGGAATTTGCACATGCAGTCTATAATGAAAAAAGTAAAAGTGTAGTGTCATTTCTGTAATAGAAAAATACATATCAGTTAATTCAATTACAAATAAAGTTTAGTGTGTCCTTTGATTTATTCACTTTTTTAAGCTTTCTATTCAGTTTTTTCTCCTCCATTTTTTCTACAGTTAAATATACCACTCAAAAAGATCTTGTGGTTCTTTATTGTAGAGTGGTTAGCACATCAGGCTAATCGATTCAAGAGGAATTCACAGATTGAAATTTATGGACGCGTTCCATTTTGATTAAACTCTTGCCGCAGCTGGTGGTAGCTCTCTCAAATAATTAATGGTCTAAAACAAAAGTATTGCGCTCTATTCAGTGTTTCAAGAGCATTGTATGAGATGTGTCTTCACGCTCGTCTATGTGTGCGTAGGTGTATGTACAGCTTGCTTAATGGCTGTGCTGAGGAAATGGAGGTAGAGCAGCGTGCACGGAGGGGAACATACAGTATAATTATAGTGCTAGTGGTCAGGCAATTGCCTCTGTAGGTGTAGTCAAGAGGAACTGATGATCACACCTTAACATTAATCGTCTGCTTAGTGGGTACCTGGTTTCCGACCTCAAAACTCAGTTTAATCTTTAGGAATTTGGTAAAGTTGCTTGGATAAAGCTGTTTAATTTTGTGGCTGAAAATGAAAAGAATAATTCATCAAAAAAAGAGAGAAAAACTTATTCTAGCCCTCATTTAGTTCCATAACTGTAATTTAACTATTAAGTACAATACAATACTCAATAAATTCTTAATTTGCTGCTTATTAATAGTTAGTGCGGTAGTTGTTAAGTTTATGTATTGGTAGAACTAGGGATGTAGAATAAGGTCATGTAGAATAAGGCATTAATATGTGCTTAATTAGCGTTAATAAATGGCTAATATTCTAGTAATATGCACGCTAATAAGCAACTAATAGGTGTAAAATAAAGTGTAACTGATTTTTTTTTTTCTCCTGGAGAACAAAAAGATATTTAGCAGAATGTTCATGCTGCTGTTTTCCATACTATAAAACTAACTATTAAACACAATTGTTAAACTTGTGCATTATTGTAAGTCATATGAAGTAATCCAAAAGATTTTCATTAAAAAAATGATAATGAACGAGTCCTTGTGACTCTAAAATCTCATTCATGGGCATGCATTTTTCAATATGCTATGTCAAAACATGTCGCACCAGGTTTAACATAAATAATGCACAACATTTTCGTGCCAAATTAGAGCATGCACATAATGAATGTGCTGTGCAGAAAAAAAGTAAAGATTTTTCTGTCTGTTTTTCACGCAAAGCTATCATACAACTTCAAAAGACTTTGAATATGGTGCATGAGTGTTGCATGACACTTTTATGATACTCAATTTTTGTTGTTTGGCTTGTACTGAAAAGAACATCTCAATTTGTGCTACACAGAAAAAAGAAAATGTTCAGATTTCAGGTGAGTAAATGCATGAACTATTCCTTTGAAAATGCTTTCTCTATTCAAATATAGTTATGTAGGTGTCATTGAAGCATTACGAGAGATGTGAAATCCCATACTCAGTGCAAAGTAAATTGTGACGTTATGCAACATTTTTAAAACACCCCATCAGTCAAACACGGAGAGGCCAACATTCTGCCTTGACTCTAAAAAGTAGCCAAGTTAGTATCATCAGAGGAGTCCATTATCTGCTCCATCTCTTGCTGCAAGGCATATTTAATTGAAAGGAAAAAGGCAGAGGAGGGAATGAGTCAGGTATTTTTCACTCTTTTTGCTCCTCCCTCCACACACACTCACTTTTCAATCTGTTTTCCCCTCAGCATCGTGAGCAGGGGATCACTTCGGCGGTGAGATGTGGGTGGATGTGTCTGTGTTTGCGCTCACAGAGCCTGCGTGGTGTCACCAAGGTTTTGGAGTCCGCCTCAGCGCTGGGGAGGGCTGGAAGAGATGGAGAGAGAGAGAGAGGGAGAGGAAAACATGCTGGCAGGCTCTTCACAGACAGCTGCAGACTAGTGGGCGACCCGGTGAGAGTGTCCTAAACCTGTGCCAACGGAAGGGAGAAAAAAACAGGATGGTGAAACAGAGTAAAACTGATCTATCCACAGATGCACACTTCATTTCCTTCAAGGCTTCACATCAAACCAATTCCTCTTTTTACACTGTAAAATATATTTGTAACATTTAGGTTAAACATAACGACATTTGTGTAATGACAAAAATTTCAGCGACTACATTTTATATAACTCATGTATAGTAGTGCACAGTAATTTGCTTGATACCTTTAAATGTTCTAATAACCACTGTAATTTAATTAGATTAAAGATTAATAAACATAAAATGTGTTTTTTTTTATTGCCCATGGCCATTAATCAGTTAGAGATAGACACTGATGGTGCACAAAACACAAAACCCCATCAATGTAACATGCTCGACATTAAAACAACATAAAAATGAACTACATGAACATAAAAAACCTTGATTTACATATCAGCGAATCTCAAGCTGCGGTAAACAAAATGGCATAATTGACAAAAGCACTAACACTGAATTGACTGATTGATTAATCAACTGTTTGTGTTAAAAGGAACTGTGACATAGTGTTTCTGTTCTCTCTCATCACAGTTAGCTCACACATCAATGCAGCGTCATTTTTATCACATTGTACAACAATAATGACTGTTTTTGCATTATTGCAAGGAGGTTTAGGGTTGGGGTATAGGTGTAAATATGAGTAATACAAAATCGAATTGGTAGAAAATGTAATTTTATTGTTAGTTTGCAGTTTTTGCTGCCTCCCTTTTAGCTCAACAAAAGGCTGAGCTGGAGTGTGCTTAACCGGAAGATCAGATTTCGCTACCGAAGTACAACCAACAATGGAAGACGTCCCAAAATACAGAGACTGACAATGGGATAAAATAAGGGTAAATGCTGGCAGTGTTTTTGCAAAATGGAGGAACAAGGTGGAATGTTTCAATCAATATGATGAAGTTTCAGTTTATTCTCAACAGGTACGCTAAACTTCAAGTCAAATATATTCCTAATACAGTATGTTGGACCTTCTATAGGAAGTGTTTTACTTTGAGAAATGCCTTCACTTTTATAGACTGGTATAAGAGCAACGTTTGCAGTGTTTGCCGGGGCATTGCAAAGGATGTTTGAAAACATGTTTAATTTTGGTAATTTCACTAGATGACAGTAGAAGCTTTGAGCTTTAAGGCATATACAAATAGTTTAGGCCTAATGAACATTCATGTACTGCGGTATTCTGAGGTACTGTAGCATTAACAGTCTCTTTTTTTATGTAGGGCTGTAAGTCGATAATTAATTTAATTAATTAATTTCAATTAGTTACTCTAATGAATCACAATTCATCGCAAAAAAAATGTACACTGAAAATACCCAAAAAAGATTAGTTAATTATATTTTTATGTTAAATGAGAAACTATTAAGTAAGAATTGCAAATTATAGCCTTAGAAATGTTTATTTGATTTAAAAATACACTTTACACAAAGTGTTTATTTGGGGTAAACTATTGCTTTAATGTTTGTTATTAAGCTGGCTTGAGAAAGCCAAATTACTGAGATCCGACTTAAACTTCTGAGCCTAAATTATCAACTCTAACTCCTCCTAGAGCTTTAACTCTACAGACTCCAAATTCAGCCCAGATATTCAGACCGGGTGTGCTATCTTTTCTAACTGATCCAACTTGCGGTTTTCATAAAAATGATTAACGATAAAAAAAAAAAAAAATCACGGAATGTTCAGATGAGCCAAGATTCCAACTGTCAAAATTCGAATCTAGACACACTGCAGCCAGTTAGACTCAATCAGATTTCCCTGCTATGTACTATTTCTAATCAATTTAAACGCATTTAAGCTTCCACTCTTACTATTTCTAATCTATCTAAATCATACTAGCAACATGCTAATAATGTTAGAAAAACAGTAATCATGCTAATTACATGTTAGAAACTAGCTAATCATGCTAACAGCATGCAAATAACACGATGATCATGTTGTAGTCATGCTAACAACGTGTTAGTATCTTGCTAATTATGCTAGTAACCTGCTAATCATGCTCTAATCATGCTACAATCATGTTAACAGCATGCTAATGACATGCTACTCATGCTAGAAACATTTTGGTAACTTGCTAACAAAAGTGCTAGTTACACTTAGCAACCACCCCATAAACTATAGCAACCACCTAGCAACATCTTAGCAACCACCTTGGGTACCATAGCAACCACTTAGCAACACCTTAACAACAACCCCCAGTGCCCTAGCAAACGCTTAGCAACACCTTAGCAACCACCAGTGTTGTGCAAGCTACTTAGGAAATGTAGGGAGTGAAGCTATCAGTTACTCTACATTGAATGAAGCCTAACTACACTAAAGCTACTACCCTGAGAAATGTCGCAAGCTAAGCTACAGCAACATGGTAAAAGTAGTTTAACTACATCTAAGCAATTTTTTTTAATTGAACCTTAAATTTAATTGAACTTTAAATCAATGCTACCTTAGTGATAAAAAATGTCATTCAAACAGATTGTTGTGCAATTATTCATTTAACAATTGTTCCAAACCAATTTGGCAACAAAAACAAACATAATAACAAATAACAATAGGTGTCGAGAGTGTGTATGTATTAATATCTGAATGCATATGTGTAACTCAGTGCAGCTTAAACCACAGGACAAACCACATTAGTAGAATTATAAACTATTCCAAACAGTACCAACATGGCAAAAAACAGACCGTTGTCTCAGTCAGAGTCATGAACTTTTCGAGGTACGGCTACGGCGACTTCTCCCTCGGGATCAATTCCTTTCCGTCCACTGCCATCTTTACAAAAAGTGTTCGCTCAAGCATATCACGTGTCCGGTGAAAAAGTTGGTGCTAACACCAAAAAGCTCATTGCCAACCGCAGTAAGAAGTCACTGACATTAATGCGGCTGCATTGGCCCGTGTATGGTGGCGGCGTCATGTACTGATCTAGGATCAGTGATCCGTAGCATTTGTATTTCCGATTTGTGCTTAAGCATCAGAAATGCTTGGGAAAATGTAACGTTTGCTTGTGTGGACGCTACCACGCTACTTAATCAATAAAAGAGCTTCGCAACTGAAAAACGATTTGATTCGGAAAACAGCGACGATACCAACCAGCTACTGGGAAATGTAGTTGAACTACAGTAGTAGCTTCACTACTTGTAGCGACACTGCTGCCCATCACTGGCAACCACCTAGGTTACCTTATCTGTTTCTTCCTGTTTCAGACTGAAAACATCAACCTTAAAACATTTTAAACTTAAACTTTAAACTTTTCAAACTTTTTCAAACTTTCTGTTTGTGTTGACAAACTTTTTTTATCTAGTTATTATTATTATTATTATTAAATAATACTCTAAATAATAAAATAAATTAGTCAGCAAGTGGTGGAAAATGTCTTCATTTAATTAGTTCAAACGGTTCTCTTTATAAACGGGGCTTTAAATCATTGCTTCACATAATTCATGATTAATTTTTTTTTTTGTTTTTACAATTTTTATTTACTTATAAAAACAACACTCGTGTAAAAGCTTACTGCTGTCACGCCGTCACTCATGCCATCAACAGACACAGCCACTTATTCCGAATTCAGACTGCACGATTTTAGCCCCAATTTTGTGAACTATCAAAGACGCGATCTGAGAGAATCACCGACGTGTCGCAGACACCCGTGAGATATTTGGCATGCTAAATATCTGGACCTGCCGGCGATTCAAAATCATACCGTGTGAAATGTGTTCTGACTGAATAACATCGGCGATTACCTACAGCCAATGAGAGAGCAACATCCAGGGAAGCGGAACGTTGGGGCAGGAGTTACGAAGATATGGAAGGTAATTATCCTCTTCCATGATCTTCTTTTCGTTGCAAATGAGCGCACATGCAATTTGTGTGATAAGCTTATTTTGCTTGCTATTATTTTTAATAATAATCCCAGTCTCACGTGAGAACTCCAGTCTTGCACATGTGATCTTGCGTTGTTTCCATGTCACTTCTCCCATGGGTTTGGCAGTGAGACAAAGTTGTCGGCGATTCTTCCTGTTGTAAAGTCATGCAGTGTGAAACCCCCTTTCGCTGAGCCATCATGTAGTGTGAACACAGCGGCGACTGAATGCTACCCCGGATAATCATGCAGTGTGAAAAGATCTGTGATGCGATTACTTTGAAAATCGGGAAGTCTGAACACGGTGTCACTCCCCTGGTTATTGATCACCCGCACCTGCACCCACTTACCTGCCACCTTAAAAAGCACACCCACCACAGTCACTCACCAGCTGAGCTTGAGGTCGCTACCCTGATTCTGGTCTCCTGTCTGCTTGTCTAACCAAGTCTGCTACTGCTGGATTCTTCTGCCCTATTGATGATAGAGGCTATCATTACCTTGAGTATTACCTTTGTTGACTGTTTAGAATACCTTTGTTGACCTTCAACGATGTGGATCTTCTAAGTTGTGATTAAACATACCTGCTAAACTTGAACCCTTGTGTCTGCCCCATGTACTGAGCATGACAACTGCTCTCCCTGCTGATTTGAAATGTTATGATATAAACATGAGACAAAAACACACACAGTGGCCTTTTTGTACCAATATATTAAATTATGAGAGCTTAACTGCATTATGGAGTTCTTGCATCATATTTGTCAATCAGCTGTATGAAATAAGATGTATATTATACCAGTACAGGTCTGTAACATGTTAAACTGACAGCCCTAATATATATATATACCTGTATATAAGAAGATGCAAGAAAATATCAGTTATTTACACAATGGCTCTTTTTGTTCTATACACACAGGCAACCAAGCATGTGTTTGTTTGCTCTGACACACTCAGCCGATTCCAGCTTTGTTTCTTAGGCCTAATTGAACAGCACAACGGCATGGAGGATGTTTAATGAACAATGAAAACAGGCCGTTAACATATGGCCATGATATAGAATCTGCTGTATGTTTATATTATTGATATGGATTCATAAATTTGTCCCAGGGCATCAAAGATAGTAAATCACTGTGCGATCCACAGATCCGCTTCTCTCCTCCGCGGGTAGATGCATAGCAGAGGTGAAAGGATTGTTGACTGCATAAGCGAGCTCTCTGGCAAGAAGTCAAAGGCGTCTGTGGTGTGGCAGGCCTGCAGCCAGCCTGGCAAATGAATGCCTTATTCCCATGCATGCACTGCATTCAAATGCATTTGAGCCACCTATATACCCTGAACACAATCCAGCCCCTTCTTTCAGAGTGCTTCCTGTCTTCCCAAACCCTCTAATGCGCCATTGTGTGGCGCATAATGCCACAGACCGCTGACCAGACAGCGAAAGTGATTCCAGAATGCTATCACACTCTGATAAGCTATACAAAAGTGACGATGTGGAGGCTGGAGACTCGTGCACAATCAGGAGAAGATAAAAAAAGCGGCCGTCTTTCATCTGGCTTTGAATATAGATGGGTAAAACAAGTGAATGCTATTTTTGTGAGCCGGATATAAAGGGAGGCCGGAAATTTCATCTTTAGCTGACGGACAAGGAGCAAGCCGGTAGAAATGACCCGAGCCTCGTGCATAGGCACTTAGCCAATTTTAATTATGCATGCCATGTGTCCACTGTCCAAATAACCCTGTGCGCTTGTTCCTTGTAAGTGTATCAAGCACTATTTACAGCCGTGGAGTAGGGCGGCCCTTAGGGAATGGGCTGTGGATGGCTGGAGTAACCTCAAAGTATACAAGTCAGGCATCGCACTCTACCTCCATACTGCTTCAAATAAGAGCCCTCCATTCAGGAGTCTGGGGAGTAAAGAGGCATGTCACCGCTGGCAGAGAAGATGTAGCTCTTTTGTTGGGCTTTTAGAGTAGGTGGTGTGTTTATCTCAGCAGTCGGGAACTAAAACTGCTACTGTTAGGTCACGGTGCATGGTGCGTGAGTCTATGTATGTTTTTGAGACTGTGTATGTGTTTATACATACTTGAGTGAAAGTGAATGCAATACTGTGGCCGGTCTACTTTAGAGCCGGTTTTCTCCTGCATAAAAGCTTTACTGAAATTTCACAGGCATCTGGTTGAGTCACACAAGTGCTACATTTACAGTTCCTTGGCCTTCTGGACAAGACTGCTGCTAGACATAAAATCTGAAGATGTTTTCTCTGCCCGCAGATGTCTCACTCTCTGGTGCAGTGGTGTTGGGATGATGAATTTATTCCTTTAGGGACGTTTTCTGAAATGCATGCAAATTTCAAGTTGGTAAACAAACAAATAAATAACGATCAGCAGAGCTGAATTTTGCCATTGTCCTGATAAAGCATACATTTTATGGTAAAAAATTATTTCAAATGTACTATTATTATTTGATGCATGAAATATTACAATAAACAATATTTGAACATGCTTTTTTAATCTATTAATACTGACATTGAAATGTACCAAATTCCATTGTTAATTCCGAATATAAAAAGATAATGGAAATAATGTATATATTTGTATATTTTTAAATAAATGTATCAATATTGTTATTTGTTTTTAAAACTTTTGCATGTAGAATAAAATTTACAATATAAAATATATATAACAATATGAAAATCCTTTTTTTTCTGCACAATTAACCTGTTGGTAATGACAACCTTGTCCCAAGATGTTTTTGTTACATTTTGGACATAGAAGGTTCATCCAAGTGGGACTTAAATATGCCACGGAGGGGAACTTCCGGTGCAGCTTCTGTTCAGCGTGTGAAACAAAAGAAGAAACATAAAAACTGACTTATGTTATCTTGTGCATATACTGTGTTAGCAAAAAAATGAGTAGAGCTTGCAAAGACATTATTACAATCACTCATACTTGGGCTAGGGATTTGAACTCATTAATTTACATTTAGTCATTTAGCAGATGCTTTTATCCAAAGCTACTTACAAATGCGACACATCACAAACAATCTATCATACAATTGCAACCAACACTTGTAGGTCCCACAATAGCAAGTTTCAAGAATAGTTCAGAAGTTCAAAAGGCCGAAAAAGTAAAGAGACGTCAGAGATATTAAGTTAAGTGTTGAAGGTTGTGGGTAGAGTGGTATAGCTTTCTAGAAACTGCATTTATTTTCTCAGAAGATTACTTGTTCATTTTTATTAAACAGTGAAATGTCTCAACTGGGAAATGACTGCAAGCATAAGCTTCACTAATTTACCAAAGAGATGTGTACTTAACTGTCTCAAAGGATGCACAGTCTGTACCAACCTCGTCCAGTGTCACTGCATATTCAGATCTATGCAAATGTAACTCCTACGTAATGAACTGCTGTTACCTCAGACAGTGAACTCAGCATGTTTATGTAAATGATGGCACATCACACACCACAAAAGACAGCTAAGGTTTCTTTCCTACTGTTAGACTAAAATGCAATCCTGAAGAAAAAAAATCCTAAAGTTCAAGGCTCTGCAGTCATGATTACCCAATGTAATGCCTTCCACTGGCGCGTGCTGTATGTTCTTGTTAGTAAAAGCCCTGATTTTTAATGATGTTACCTTCTTGCTGTGCTTTCACAATTCTGCTGATGTCGAGGAATGCTGCACCGCTAAAACTCACAGGGAACGTTACATATTCACCAACTTGCATTGCTTTGTAACATTTATGCAGGCTGTCACACTGTTGAGTTATTCATGAGACACTGAAATTTAGAGGGAGGAGCAAGACAAAACACTTTTCAAAGACAAACCACCTTTTTTCACATTCTTAGGCAGAGACGTAACCCACTGCTGCCGTGTCTTAATGGAGTAAACACATATATATACGGAAAGTTTTTGGAATATTTCAATTCAAAATTTTCTCTCAAAAAAGGTTATATTACACAGCACTAAGTTTATATCTTACAATTCTGGCCTCTTTATGCAATTCTAAAAAAAAGTCTGATTTGTGAGATATTGTAACAAAGGGCTGTCGCTATCGCGACCTCGCTTCTCAGCGGGAAGGAGTCACAGAGGCAAGAGTTCAGATAACAGTGAAACATTTAACACTGAAACACAGGATACAACGAAAGCTGACGAAGGTGCAGAGATCAGTGCAGACATAAACAATCCAACAAACTTTAACAACTGACATAGAACACGGGGCAGAGCATGGTTTAAGTACACAGACTAATCAAAACATAATTCAAGACACCTGGAGGACACAGCTGGAAGGGAATGAACACTGATGAGGGGCGGAGTTACAAACAGGGCAAACAGTAGTGACAGAATGAAAACAAAGAAGCAGATGGACAGACACATGCCAGATATAATGCCAGTGAGTTTGTAGCTTACAATTCTAATTCTTCTTCTCAAGATCAGAGTTTACTGTATGTCTCGTAATTTATTTATTTTTTTCTTTCAATTCAAAAAACACAAAAATGCTTTTCCAAGAAATTGTATCATAAGATATAACCTCAAAATTGAGATAAATAAATGTACTGTAAATATGAGAAGAAAGGTTTGAATCGTGACAAACTTTACTTAAATTTCAATGTTTACATTTCAACTCAATTGTTCAATTGTAAGATATAAATCCCACAATTCAGAATTGTGAGATATAAGATCGCAATTGCTATATATTTTCCAGTTGCAAGTTATAAACTTATTTCAGTATACAGTATATCCCACTTCTGACTTTTCTTAATAGAAATGTGAGTTTAGATGAAGATATAATTTCCTTACGATTTTAAGAATATGTCACAGTTCTGGCATTTTATCCCAAAGTTGGAATTGAGAAATAAAAAGCAATTTTTATTTTTTTTTCATTCCAAAGGGAAAATGTGCATCCATATAAATACACTTATGAGACACGCATGAAGCACTCATAAACAGACCACAGTCTAAAAAAAAAACAGTGTGTTCAATTTACCATTCTTTCGTGGAATGTAATTTTGGGTCTCATATTTTATATACGTAATCCTCTAAGCATGGATTTGCATAATCCAATTTTAATAATAATACCAGAGAATTAAAAACGAAATAGAATAATAACAATTGCATTTTGCTTTCCTGTTCAAATCGAAAGTCCCATTTTCCAGTGGCGACTTATGGAAATATTAGCAATTGCCCTACGAAGAAACATCATGGAGGGCCCATATGGCATGAAAATCTGTAATCAATGAGCACTTCACACCACCAACGGCAGTCATCCACATCTGCTGTGAAGGAAAAATGTTGAACCACTTAAACAAATGGCCTGCCATTGCTACTACGCCACTTAAATCATGCATTTGAAAAAACCTGGACCTAATAGTGTCTCATCTTTCTGACATTGCCCAAACAAAAGGAGGACTGCTGCAGGCATCTGTCCATAGTCCAGATGTTAAGATGGATCTGCCATATTCAGGGGTGGCAGATGCTCCATTATATCGACTGCCACTAAACATTTCCTCTTCAGAATTATAACTAGCCTCCTCTTTCTCCTCGCCATCTAATAGGCTTAGCAAATAAATGGAGGATTTGAATAAATCGCAACCAATAACTCACCTCACAGCCTGTCTTCTCCTCTTCCCAAAACCCATTTATGGACATTAGAGTCTGCTCTCTATAATATTGACAGCTACTTAAAATATTTAGCCTCAGTTTAGACAGCTCAGCGCAAACATAATAAAATCCCATATTCATGCCTTGTAGACTGATTGTAGGTGAATGGGCAATTTGCAGAGTGTCTGTGTGCATCTTCTTCTCTCCAGATTGGCATCACGTTTAATCAGTCAGATTCATCTGTTTTGCCATTCTGCTTTGAAATTTAGGCTCACCAAGATTTCCGATCAGTGCAACTCTGATTCAGGCTGAGCAGCTACTGTGTAACGTGCATGCCCTAAAATGCCTTCTATCACTTGATTATAAAATACATTTTTAACCAATTGTTGAGGATTTTTGATAAAACCAACAACAAGCCCTTAGTCAAAAAGTTCAATTAGAACAAGTATTTCAGCACTTTAATTGTATGTAAGTAGTGCCGAAGTCCAACTAAATACATAATGAAGTATATTTGATAGTGTTAAAGTGTGTCACAAATCCTTCCATACGATTACCAGTAGATCTCACTGTTCCATCATATTGACTTTCAGACTACACAATATGTTGCAATATACCCCGACTGTTGCAATATACCCCGGACTACATTGCCCATCATTCATTTATTGCACATACAGCTGCAATCAATCAGACGTTCATCTGAATGAGATCACACACAGTATTCAATCAGTACTCAATTCTTGATCTAGCTGTCGAGTATTGTCCAACGTCTAGCACTCTACTTTACCAAGTCATTCCTATCTGTTTAGTCTCCTGTATTGTTCTTCGTTTGTCACTCTCCTAGTGATAGCTGCTTTACGGATGAAGTTTCTAGCCCTCACCGTTCAGTTATTATCTTGCCTTGCCTGTTTTCCCATTGCTTTTGCTCATGTATTTTGGATTTACCCTTTGCCAGCTGTTTTGTACTCTGTTTGTACCTCGCCTGGACTGTTGCTCTTTTTTCTGGATAACCCCTCTTGTCAACCCCCCTGGATTCTGTTTGATGTTGACTTATTCACACCTAGTTTGGATTATTCTTGTGTCCATGCCATACCTGTTTGCCAATGTTTTGACCCTGCCTGTGTTTTTGACAATGTCTTTTAATGAACGTTTGCATTTGGATCCGCACACCTCCGTTACAAAGTGGAACTATTGCAAGTATAGTCTACTAAAGGTACACAAAGTTGCACTAAACAATATTTGACCACAGCATGGGACCGAGTCCCAAAACACACTTATAGCCAATCAGCAGTAAGGGGCATGTCTTATAATGATAGAGAGAATTGCACGCTCCAAAGACCTTTACCTTACTTCCTATATTCGCTAAGTGAAGCCACTTCTGGTCCCATTGCAATGCAGTCAAAACTCATGCCCTTTCCTTTATTTCACTGGCGTAACTGCAATGTACCATAGCTGCTTTAATTCTAAACAACTAAACACTGCCTCAGTTTTCACAATTTCCTGACACAAAGCAGATGATTTGGGTTGGATGAATTTAGGTCCTTCTCCATAAGTCCATTTTGAAGCTAAGGATGTTTAGGCCTACGTCTCAAATCACCTTCTGAAATGTTCCTATTAATACATTTCCCTTCCAAATGCAATCTGAATAAATACATTTATTTCCCAACTAACCTGCCGAGTCAAGTCAAGTTCATCCTTTCATTAAAAAGTTTTTCTATTACTGATCATATTTTATACATTTACATATTTTAAATGACTGTGATTGACTTTGAAACACCCTTTCAAAAATGTACTATGGTAAATATTTAGTTACCATGTTTTTTTTTTACTGATTTCAATTTATATTGCCACTGTTTAACAACACATACCATTGTTAATTTTCACAAGAGCAGTATTAAAAAGAGTGGGATGAATGTTAAGATGAATTAATGTGTGGGCGTTAACTTAAAAAATTTTTATAATGTTGAATATTTTGGCTAATTAATCTGACACAGTATAATACGTTCACAGCAAGACTTTAATTAAAAATTAATTGAGAATTTGGCACAAATATTATATACAGTGAAATAACTGTCAATGAAAAAGGACAGTATAATGACTAAAATCTTATACAAATTATTAAAAACAATACATAATGCTGCATCACAGTCATTTAAATGAGCACTGACAATGTGGTGAAAAACAACTACAACTACAAATCCTGTTGAGTTTGGAAGATTCTATGCACATTAGTCAGTGTTCCCACTAGTATTTGTCAATATTAAACTGCCAAAAATATGAATTCTGCATGTATCTTTGTTAATGGTTAATCGGTGATATTAACGTCTGCAGTCTTACTAAATGAGGACATAAAAAAATGACATAAATAACATCTCCAGAACTGCTCCAAAACTTACTTCATGAATACCTGGACACTTCATCTGAGTAAATCTATCTTCACATCATGTACACACAGAACTGTAAAGGTATTCACAGCAACCCATTAAAATTAAAGTTTGGTTTAATTGGACATTGCATTAGGATTGTATTACTACTGTTCAGTAGAATGTACATAATAGGCTACTACAAAAATTGTTAAAACTTTATTTTTAAGGAATAATCAGACAGTATTTATTCAATGTTTTAACTGCAATATCATATTCACTTCATTTCCCATTATTTTGAAATCATCCTGCAGATGCTAATTTTAACAGGCTTCTATTCAACTAGGTGATTTAAGCATATCGAAAATATATATCACCCAATAACCGAAAGGAATCCATACACTACTTGGATGGGCACTTCCGGTAGGCAAATAAATTCCGCTGAGATAAAGGTCCATTTAAGTGGACAGGACGGATATTAGTGGATCGACTATAGATAGAGAGATAGCAGATAAAAAAAAGAGAAAAATATCAGAGGAAACATTTAAAAGAAGGGTTACAATCAGGCAGCAATACTCATAAATATTGGAGCAGCTTTTCAGTGTTAGAGGTAACTCAATGAGCGGGAAGGCCTGTAATCGGACCCTGAGTGTCATTTTTTTCTTCTTTATAGTTGAGTTACGTTCATTTTGCTTTGTTTCCATTTTAGGATTGAATATGCTTGTGTGTCATTTTCACTTCATTGCCATTGTTGTGTACTGACGTGGGGCAGAGATTTCAAAATAGGGGCGTGTTTGTGTCGGTGCTTTCAAATGTCAACATCATTTGGCAAAAATCGCTTAGTGCACCTTGAGAAATCTTGCATTTAAAGACCAATATAGTTCAAGAGTGGTACAATCCACATCACTAGTGACACTGAAGTATATTTTAGGATTAATAATATGAAATGAGCATTGTGCACAAGTAGTAGGCTACTTTAAAGAAAGTTCAATCATTTTTATATGCAATTTTTTAACATTTAAATATATTAATAGACCTGATAAAAAACATAAAATAATCAGGGTAATCTTAGCAAATCCATTTGAAGGACTTAATTGAAACTTTAAATAGCTGCTTCTTTAAACTTTAATCTTTGCTTCAATTATTCAATTATTATTAATCAATTATTTAGTCAATTATTCATGATAACACTTCGTCCAGTTAAAAGTCATCTTGCATGAATTGGTGGGCAATATGCAGAAAGTCCAACGAAAAAATATTTTTAAAAAATATTTCTGTTTATTTTGATGTGAGAGAGCAACAGGGTATTTTATTTTCACTGTATGAGTTATTGTGGATTATGGATTATTTTCTGAAAACTGTGTGTGTGTGTGTGTTTATGTCATTCCTTGACTCCATTCCCCATAATGCACCTCTACTCACAGCTGTTGCTAGTTTGGTTCAATCATTCAATCAGTGCCACCTGTGTATATATACCAGTCTGTTTGTCTGTCTGTCACGGATCATTGTTTCATGTTTACCGTCAACTCTACCTTGTTCATTCGTGTTCTTGTACCATTTTTTTGGTGTTTTGGATTTATCGTTGTCGACCTCTGCTTCCCCTGGACCTACGTTTTAATTTTGCCTACGCTGTTTATGTCTGCCGGTGATTGATCTTGTCTGTACAACCCTGAGCCCGAATAAACCTTTTATCTGCATATGAACCGCATGCTTCACGTCCCCCTAAGTAAGGCGTTTATGTCATCACTTAGCGAGAGGGGCTGCTGAGTGATGCTCAGTCGTGTGCAGGCCAGCCTGTTCCAGTCACACAGCCTGATGAGCTGTCGAAGGCCCTCACGATTTCTCACGAGTCTGTAACGGGTCCCAGCCCCGTGGCACGATACAAGGGGTCGTGTTCTACCCAGTCTGTCCCAACCACGCAGCCTGACGAGCAGCCGAAGGCCCTCACGATTCCTTACCAGTCAGCAGCAGGTCCCAGTCCTGTGGCACGATACGAGGGGTCGTGTTTAGTCATGACGGTCCGCGATTTTGGTTTCGTGTGGCCGGATCCGCCAGACCCCGTCTGTGATCCGGACCCCTGGTGGCCAGATCCGCCCACACCAGCGAGCGAGCTGTCTGAAATCCTTGCGGTTCCCAGTCCGCATCTGTCGGGTCTTAGTCCCGAATCACGGTCCGAGGAGCCGTGTTATGTCCAGTCGGTCCCGGTTTCACAACCAGGAGAGCTGTCAGAGTTACTCGCGGTTTCCAGTCCGCATCTGACGGTTCCCAGCCCCAAATCACGGTCCGAGGAACCGTGTGAGAGGCATGCCTTGAATTCTCAGGGTCTGCGGGTGGCTGCACGACCCCCAGAACCTACGCCCCAAGCCTTGGAGCTTTTGTACTGTGCGGTTCCGATCACGGAGTATCTATCAGTGGCTGGACGACCATTGGGAATGTTGACCGTGGTCATGGATTTCCCAGGGGTTCCGCTGATGGCTGCACGGACTCTGTGTCGGGCCGGTCAGACCTCTAACCTGTCCGTGCTCTTATGTGCAGCGTGGTCTCCTGGTCCGCTCAAGTGGGTGTCTCCACCATCTGGTCTGCCCTGGTGGGCATCTCCGTCATCTGGTCCGCTCAAGTGGGCGTCTCCACCATCTGGTCCGCCCTGGCTGGCATCCCCGCCCTGGAATATGGCCTCGCGGTCTGTCTCGCCCAGGTGGGCTTCTCCGCCGCCTGCTCCGCCCTGGTGGGCGTCTGCGCCGCTCAAGTGGGAGTCTTCCCCATCCATCCTGCCCAGATGGACATCTCCGCCGTCTGATCCACCCTGGAAGGTGTTCCCGTCGTCTGGTCCGCCCAGGAGGATGTCTCCTCTGCCTGCTCCACCCAGGTGGTCATCTCAGCCGCCCGCTCCGCCCAGGAGGACATTTCCACGGCCTGCTCCGCCCCGGTGGACTACTCCGCAGTCTGCCCCGCCCTGGTGGGCGGACCAGCCTTCTCCTAGGTTTGGAGCGTCTGGAATCTGCTCCTTAAAGGGGGGGGGCTATGTAATGATCAGCTGGATGTGCCAGCAAGACTTTGTATGGCACTACAGCCCTCCATAAACTGTGTGTGTGTGTTTATGTCTGTTTTCATTCCTGGACTTTCCCCATAATGCACCTCTCCTCACAGCTGTTGCTAGTTTGGTTCAATCATTCAATCAGTGCCACCTGTGTATATATACCAGTCTGTTTGTCTGTCTGTCACGGATCATTGTTTCATGTTTACTGTCAACTCTGCCTTGTTCATTCGTGTTCTTGTACCTTGTTTTCGTGTTTTGGATTTATCGTTGTCGACCTCTGCTTCCCTTGGACCTACGTTTTGATCTTGCCCTTCGGACTCCGTTTAATGGTACGTTTGACCCCCGCCTGGATTATCGTTTATGAGACTGTCTTTGCCTACGCTGTTTATGTCTGCCGGTGATTGATCTTGTCTGCACAACCCTGAGCCCGAATAAACCTTTTATCTGCATATGAACCCGTATGCTTCACGTCCCCGTTCGTAACAATTGCGATGTTCTTCTTAGCAGTTTTGGACTCTTATTCTGAGGGCACCCGTTCACTGCAAAGGATCCTCTGGTGAGCAAGTCATGTAATGCTAAATTTCTCCAAATCTGTTTTGACAGAGAAAGAAACTCATCTGCATCTTGGCCTGAGCGTGAGAACATTTTTAGCTAATTTTCATTTAGGGGTGAAGTAATCCTTTAAGACCAATTACTGTAATGGATGTTGGCTTTAAAAAGAATAATAAAGATAGTCTGTGCAGACACTTTAATATATTATATATATATATATATATATTTATTTATTTATTTATTGGAAATATTCATTCCTTCCTGTTCCAGTAATGTTTGTTTACTACTGTTAAGATACTGGAATCATGAAAAGGAACCAGGACTAGGACCATAATTATTAAATATGATTCCCATCGCACTAGCGTATGGTTTTTTAATGCAGTCTTGCTCATTGGCAAGATTTATGTGCACTTAACAATATCCAATTAACCTACACTTACTAGCATGAAGACCAGAAGGCATTTAGCAGTAAAGCTCTCCCTTTCATTATTAATCAGCTGGAAATCATTAGCACAGATACAAATTACAGGTCTGATAATCCTCCAAACATAAACATAGTTTCAGCTGTCTTGATTTATGAAATCAAATACACATATAAAAAACGTGTGTGACTCAAGACACTTCTTAATTTATGCTAAACAAAGGCTTTGCGACATTTGCATTTTTATATAAAACCTACTGAGGGATCATTTTGCACCCCTTGTCTTACCCTCGATTGACTGCTACCTACAACAGGAATAGCAAGCATTTAACCTCACCACGTCACATCAGCCTGCCCACTCTAATGAGCAGTCAGCACTGACAGTCCCAGCCCTGCAGCTGTGTGGACCGGTGATCCTCAGCAGGCACACACACACAAAAGCCCGGCCACTCTGTGGGTAATGCACCAGATCACCAGCACCTCTCTACAGATGGATGCCCACTCAGTGCCTGCGTGCTTCTTTATGAGTACTGCAGAGAGCTGGGGAACTTCAGCCTCCACAATGCATCCATCCTGTGCCAGACACTTAGGCAGCTGCCCACAGCTCCCTCCTGCCCCCTTCTTCAAGTACTGCCTCCAGAGAGTCAAGGTTACAATGTATGAAGAATGGCTGTCAGTCGTACCTCCAAAGGTTTACCAACCTTAAATTGTGACTGAGTGCATTTGGAGGATGAGAGTGCAGGAAGTCAATATGCAACGATGCCAGACTTGTTTTTCTTTCTACATTTTTTTACCCAATCCATGCATGATTCCAGCAAGAAACTGTAAAATTATATTTGGAGAATTCTGCCAATATGTGTGGACACTGAACAGGCATTTAGTGATTTTATTTGTGTTTCATCTTAATGATTCTATTTCAACATTGGTTCAATTTATTTAAGTTTCTGTATAGTACTTCATAGGAAAAATAATAATGCAGTTCTTGCATTTACTGCCTTCAGATGTCTGTTGCCAAATTATGAGACAGCTTTAATAGAACAACAAGATATACAATAACACATTTAATTTAAAAAATGTGTATTTGAACCATTTAAATGACGTTTCGTGCAGTTCAGCATCCGCTCTTAACTAAAAAAAAACTGTTTATTTATTCACAAAACGTATCTATTTTTAACTGAACGTTGGGATATTAATTAGTACATTGATGACACAAGTGTCACGAGCCTTGAATACAACATAGCCTAACAATTCACGACGGAAGTAATTCAGTATAGATTCAGAAAATGAGTCAGATTAATTCAATAACCGCCCTGATTGAGTCATAGGCATTCTTGAATCACCAAAAGAACCAGCTCATATGAGTCGTTCAGTCGATAATTGGACAAAACCGTCTCCCAAGGGTCACTCGTTTGGGGATGCACTGCGTTGATTTTGATTAACTAAAAAGAAGCAGCCCTTATTCCGAGTCATTCGTTCTGAAATCGAGCGATGCTTGTCGCGCTGTATCTCTTTAGAGTTAACAGGCGCTGTTGAAAAGCGGTGCGTATTTGAGTAGGGTGCTCCATACATTGAGAGCCGTTTGAGAATCGCGAAGCGACTGTCTGTAAAAAATAATCTGGTGAGTAACCGGAATTTTTAAAACTGGTTTCCAGTAGCCTACACAACAGGTATTGTAGATGCTTTAACTTTGCAAAAGAATGAAATGGGCTCAATATTCATCCCCCGACCAGCAGCGTGAATATAACTGGCATTGTTTACCAAATGTTTTATTCTACATTGTTTTCTCCCCTTGCTGCTTTAAGTATATTTACACATTCTAAAATAACTCGCAAGTTTACTTGCTTGCTGCGTACAGTGATGATGTGTTAACCTCTCACATTTTGAACTAAACAGTTCTCTCACGTGGCGCTCTTCAGTGTCGAACCCAACACCATTTATAGCCTCTCAGTAACCTACAATCTTATTATGAGATTTAACTTTGCCCCAGCTGGACTTGTGGATGAGCAGTGCTCTAGTCCCGCTCCTCAACTCAACTAGTAAATTACTGGAAATAGTTTTAATGCGCTGTCGCTCGCGTTATGACAGACAAAACTACTCTGCCATGTCTCTGTCTGTGCGGAATACATAGGCTCTGCCTTGAATTAATCACTCGCTCTTTAATGGATCTTTGAGGATCGCGCTTGACGCAGTGAGGAGCTGCAGCTCTTTGTATTCCGAGGCCAAGAGGAACCTTGTGTGTGTGTGTGTGCGCGCGTGATTTTTTTTTGCCCTCGTCCGATATCTACTGCCTCTTAGAAAATGTCAAGGGGGTACATGGTGACATAGGGACCCCGGTTTGGTTACGGAGAGACTCTTACTTCGCTCTGCGAAAGAGGTAAGTGAGAAATGCTTTGGAATGTCGCACCTACGTCGCTTCTAACGTTGGTTTTGTCGGACGAGACATGAAAGGAGCGCAAGTGTAGTCTGAGACATGTAAGTTATCCATGTGGCTTTCGTACATCCGCGTATTTGCAACAAATGCTTCGGCGTGACTTGTCTAACTTATAAATGCATCGCCTGATGTGTTGAGTTTTACAGTGAAACCTACACGGACTCTAAACGAACATTAATTCGATTCGTTTCGAACTAAGGCGTGAGTGTATGTCGGCGTACACGCGAGTTGTGAGCGCGTTTCTTTTGGAATCATTTGGCATTCTGCTTTGAATTATTTGACTGACGTTATGCGGTTGCGCGGTAATGTATGGAATTCTAAGCTACATTCAGCGAGTGAACACTACATGCCTGATAGTTTAGGGCTTGTTGAACTCCAAAGCGTCTTACTTAGAGATGTTACAGGCTCTAATATCTCGTGCTTTCGCTAACATCTCCAGAATGTCGCCAAACGTTTCAGGACCCTGGACAGCAGACAGGCTAGGTTTGCCGCTAGAGTTCGCCTTCAGCCGTAAAAAAGACAACTGATCGCCCCTTTCAGACCCCAGTCGGTAGATTTTAGTGCGAGCTGTACATGGCAAATACGCTTATAGTAGCTTACGGTGTCCGTTTACGCCGACAGAGCTCTGAAACTTTTCCAGTATATTTCAACAATAAACGGCCGCTGCTTACTGTATGTAAAAAAAAATGCAGTTCGTTTATTACCAGTTGTGTGTAGTGTTGAATGAAATCAGTGCATAAGTGTCTCTCTGAGAACTGCACGTTAAGATTGCAAAATTAAATGATCTTTGGAAGTCTGCTAAATTATTCAGGGACGTAATAATTGAGTTAAGATTGAACGTGTGACGTAGACATACTGTGGAATATGTCTTTTCAACGATTTCATGAATATATGGACCAGCTTTAGCAAGTTAAAAAGCTTGAAAAGGGAAGACGTAAAAAAATTACCAAACCGGCTCCAGTTAACAGGACTTGGATTCAGTGCAAATGCCCAGTTATCTGTGAAATGTAAGTGCTGCATGCTTTAAACTGTGAAATCTGTGCATCCAATTGGATATGCAATTGATTTTCCTCACCTTGACTGACATAACTGTACAGTTTAACTTTGAGACTCACCCAACGCAAGACACTAATCGTATTAGGTCATCCGAGTAACACAGTTCACATCGTAAGAAAACAGCTTCATCCGTCAAGCTACTGTCAGAGCAGTGTATTCCAGTAAGAACTGGATCAGCAAAATGGAGTGGTCTTATATTGCAAGTAAAGCACCTATACCCCTCAAAACTCGCAAATATGTTTGGTAAGACAAACATGCACATTTGGCAGAACAAACCTTCTTTTTTATATATATAAATGAAAGCATTTGTGTTTTAATACTTATAAATCACTCTCTGAGATAGAATATATATATTTAGACTTTATTATTAGTGTAAAGAAACCTAATCATTTTGGACTTAATAACAAGTCGAAAAGTATTGTTGAAGCCTAAATAATGAATGTTAGTCATCTTAAGCTAGTATTTTCAGCTTTTATAGACCACAGGATACTCTATTCAGATTTTGAGGCAACCCCAGGGCATAAAAAAATCAGTATTTTAGTAAAAGTGTATATTAACTTCCAGGGACCTCTAGTTAAAAACCTTGGATTGGAATAAACTTGATCATTATTATTTTATTAATTCGGATTTTAGTGCATGTGCAGTATGTGCCATTGCTGAAAGATCATTCAGTAAAAGATATACAGTAGCTGTAAAACCTGTGTATAGTTGACTGAGTGACTGAATTGCACTATAAGCTACATACAGTCTGAATATCTCCACCCTCGCTTTAATCATTTGGTAAAAAAAAAAAAGCAAAGCAAATCATTCTTGACTTTCATCAGGAGGATTTACTCAAGAGCTGTGCTTAAGCATAACCTAACATTCAGCGACGAGTTATGCTGGTTCAAAAACTAAAACATCATTTGTTAGATGCGTACGTCTCTCCCCTTCTCTTTCTCTCTCTCTCTCTTTCCCCGTCTCTCTTATCTTGATTATGCAGCTTGAAGATTGAGTCAGCTGTTTTGTATGCAAGGTGTCTGAGCCAGGCTCTTTGTGGAGGAGAGAGCAATCGTGCCGCGGATACAGAGAAAGAGAGAGATGGATAGACATACAGATAGACAGACATAGAGGGAGATGGCAAGATGAGGGTGAAAAGACGGCACGTCTGTTTGTGCACTGTTGGAAAAGCAACGCTCATATTAATATCATATTATCTGGCTTTGTAAAAAAGCATCCTTTATGCCTGCAGCACTCACTCATAAGGCATAATGAATGATAAATTATGTAGCCGCCCAATGTGCTCACTTAATACATAGACTCATAAAACACAAGTGCAATTGTTGCTGATATGTGAGGTAGCAGGCTTTTACAGCACCACTGAGTGTGTGTTGATAACGGATAAGGACAGTTCAGAACCGATCATTGTGAGAGACAAGCACCGTGATCCGGTAAAGTACAGAGCAGAATGAAAAAAAAAAAAAACTTACATAGGTGAAGCATAGGTTTTGTTATTTCTGTTTCATTTTTTGGTGCTGTGTCCATTTCAGCTATATATATATATATATTTATATATATATATATGTGTATATTAGTTATCACTATATTTTATATATCTATTGATCTTTCCATATATCTATCTATCTTAAAAATATGTACTGTATGTGTGTATTTATATATACATAATAAACAGTACACACACACATATATTATGTAAACAGTATTCAATACATTTTTGTTATATATACTATATATATACTGCACACACACACACACACACACACACACACACACCTTTATACACATTTATTTCATATTATAATTGTATATTTTTAAACAATATATATAAACAATTATATATTTAGTACATATAAACAACACAGATAGATAGATAGATAGATAGATAGATAGATAGATAGATAGATAGATAGAATTTTAAGCACTATGCATAGTTGATATTATACATAAATAATGCATTTATACAATATAAAAGGTGAATACACCTATTGGTATGATGCAGGAATGTGACATGACTAGATGAGACTGGAAGGACCCTATTTTTATTCATATGCCAGTATCCTAGAAGTGAAGTGGCAGAGGTTGAATAGAGAAGGAGGGGCTGTCCGTGGTCCTGAACACCCTTGAGAGGCTGTTGGACTGAAGTGGCATATTGGGCTTTGATTCGTTGTGATATGAAGTATGTACTTTTGATAGATATATCTTGTTTACACATTGAGACGGCAGCCCTTTGATTTTAAATTGATGGAGATGTTGTAAGCCTGTGGCAATGTCCCTTTGCACTTCAATGCACATTAGCAGCTAGATATGTCTTGTAGCAAACAAAGGTTTTTTACTGTAACTGAATGCTCGAGGGCCTTCGATAAAGTGACATGGAGATTCAAGGCTCGGCCAGTTTTTGAGGTTCTCATTTACTCTTCTTATCCCGAACACAAAACCTTTTGGCAGCAACGCATTGGCGTGTTGGGAGGGACTGACTGGAAGCTGACAGCATGTGTTAAGCCTTGAGATGGCTTGAAATTGACAACTAATTAAAATCTGAAGCAAATGTTCAGAAAGGAGAAAATGGAGATTTCAGTGAGCATCCGGGGGCCTCAACAGTGTGTTAAATAAGTGACTGGAACTTGCAGATAAGGCTGAAATTAGAAAACCGATGTCCTTACAGCCTTTGCCCTTGAGTGCTGTTTTATTTCAATTTAGCAAAGCAAAGATTGCACAGTTGTCGCGATTGTATCTCTTGGAAAGCACACAAATGGCATTAACAGCTTCACCTTGAATCAGCAGCTTGTGTGAGTCATTAACCGCGTGGCTAGCGATTACCTAGCGGTATGGCCCATTCTAACCCCGCAAGCACCGTGGCAGAGTTTGCTTTGGAGATTGCAACTCCAACGCCGCAGATGTCACTGTCAGTCGCAGCTGTATTAAACACAAATAATGCTCTCAAAGCTAAAAGAGTAAGATAACATTGATTAAGTGGGACCAGTGTTTTGGAATGGTTGGTGATACAGTCCCTTTACAGAGAGTGATTGTGACAGTTAGATGTTTTTCTGTACAGTATGCGCAATTTGTTTTTTTTTATAGATCCATAATCTTGTTCACAGGATGAACTGGTTATATTTAAGTCAACACAACACGTAGTTTGTTTTATTGTTTAATTGTCCAGCTGTGTTTGATTATACTGATTGGACTTGATTAGGAAAGCCACACACCTGTCTATATAAGACCTTACAGCTC
>JAUMHQ010000048.1:8426109-8444500 GCA_032361165.1 Enteromius paludinosus
AGATTGATCAGGTGATGGGGTGCCAGCTGTGATTAATCGACCGCGCTCCTACTCGAAATTAGTTTATTTGCAAAAACATCACTCGGAGAGGGAAATAAGCTTTCAGAGAGAGTCATATAATCGTATAATAGTGCTGACAGCAAACATTTTTAGAGAAGCCGAGATGAAAGAGGTGTGTAATTTTAAGGGGAAGCGGAATAATGACTGAAAAATAAAATGACTGTTTGCATGGAAGTTTTCCTGAAAACACCTACCATTTGCTGGTGGTTAGCGTGACCATGCGTGCCATTTTCCCCGGACGCGTCCTGGCCAGGACTTCTATATTGCTTTGATTTGTACATCAAGAGTGTTGTGGAAACATAAGGAGCTGATGCCATACCGATCGGTCCACACGTGCAAACCGAGCCAAAACCCTATCCTTATAGAAATCCTGGCCAGGACGCTCCGGGGAAAATGGCACGTATGGTCACCCTACTGTTGGTTGATCGAACAGGTAACCCCGTCCCAACTACCATGCCATTGGTTGAGCCACTGAGCAATGTTTTAAAAGTCAGCAAATTGTTGTACTTTTTGTGAGAATCAGTGTTCTGGTGGCTTACTGTAAATCGCTAACCATCTTTTCAAACTTGTAATGAGAAGCGCTTATAAACCGGCTGTTGTCTACAAAAGAGAAGCTTTAAGGTCTCCCTGTGGTTTTCCACCAAAATAGAAGCTTGATGGAAAATTAAGAAATAAGCTTAATTATTTTATTATTTAGCCTTTATTATTGTCATTTTACAAATATATTTTTTTTTACGTTTTTTCCCCATTTATACATGGAAGTATTGCAATATAGTAATATTTATTACTTAGTAAATATGTGAAATATAATTGTAGTTTTTAAATTGTTATGTCTTTCTATACAGTATATATATATATATATATATATATATATAAAAACATCACATTTTAAAGCACCACAACTAATTTTTACCAGAAAAAATACAGTTTGATTTTGCTTTGGCCAGCAGCACCACACACACACACACACACACACACACAATTCTATTTTAGTAAGAGGAGAAAATCTGCTTAAATTTCAGCTTTCATCTAGAAAATAGATGTACATTTGGAGGCAAGTGTGCTGATACATACTGTAACTTTGGGACAATGGGGTGGTTTAAAGTTCAAGAGAACACCTTGTCACAACAACGGTTTAAACCTACAGTAAGGCCAGTCACCTCTAAATAGGGATGTCTGACCATCTGCCATTGCTTTGTATTAGAAATTTAGGTATGAAGTTGTTTTTCAGACATTGCTTTGGCTCACTAAACAAATTAACCCAATTTAATGCATCAATTGGTGATTTTAGAAGGTCTGCACCTGTGTACGGACAGTATTGTTGGTCACTGCTTGCATGCTGAGACTTGAGTACAAACACTAAGAGGCAAAGTAGACAGACTTAAGCCATTCACACCATAATCCTAAGTAATCCTTAAAGGGCCAGGTAACTTCTTTGGCACACATACCTAACAACTTAACTCACCGTCTAAAACTTGGAGAACATGTTGATGTGAAAAAGGTTACTATAAAGGTCAAGCAGCCTTAAAAGGACAGTTCACCCAGGAATGGAAAATCTGCTGTTTGTTGACACTCCAAACCTGTTTGACTTTCTTTAATTTGCAGAACGAAATTTTTTATATTTTTGTACAAGAATTGACAGTCAGCCCCTTTTAACTTTCACTGTATGGACAAAACCCAATATTTTTCATAAATCATTCATTTCAATTTTTCTTCTTCAGTAGTACTTTATCTTACAGCCCTGTTTCACATGTGCATCCTCTGTATTTATTATAGTGATTACAACAACTGGGTAATAGGTACTAACCTTAAACTCTGAGGTTACTTTATATTACATTAATTTTGTACTGCGTAAGAAGCAGTGTAAGCGCACATACCGTTTAAAAAATGCAACCTCTTCTTTTATGAAGCTTAGCTTAAAGAAATGGACCAAAATTTGGAGTGGCATGAGGGACTAGACAGAATATTAATTTAGTCATTAAGTCCATTTAGTCAAAATATTTAGTTTTTTAAATGTAAAAAAATAAAAAATAAAAAAATAAATAAAAAAAGATAATCTTATTACTTCTTGCTCTAAAGAGAATCTGTCCCTTTATGTAATAAACATATTTAATGCACATACAGTATATGTACTTTGAGTTTACACATATGATAAACAGAAGCTCAGTTGTACTGTGATACAGCTTCCATATATGATGTGAGCTTGAAATGTATTATTTATTACTAGACTTTTTATTATTAGACTTTCAAAGCATTGAGATGATAGTTTTTTCTTTTTTCTTTTCTTTTTATTTGTGTTCATGAAATAACATGAAGGTGAATAAATGATGAGAGAATTTTCATTTTTGGGTGAAATATCCCTTTAAGATGTTCCAGTAAGACTAAATAGTTGAAAAGGTAAAGTGTATTTATGCAGAATGCCGTAGAAACATAATTGCTTTATAACTGAACAAGCTCTCAGCCTCCACATCAAACTCATGTTACACTCTGAGGAAACATGCTTTGTCGAATTATCATTTATTCATGTAGCATGCTTTTTTATGTGCTCTTGAAAGGGTTTGGTACTTCACTACAGGTTTTTAGCTGAATGGATTCGCAGGCAGTGTTCTGCGGATGTGGATTAGAAGATGGAATGCATTTTGGCGTCTCGGCCGTCGAGTACTCTCTCTCTCAGGCATGAGATGCAGTAGTAATGGCTGTATAATGCCTACAGTGATCTCAGTGATGACATGAGATAGAGAGGTGTGAGAAAAAGGACGCTTTGTGTGAAGTGTGGAAAGTGCCATCTAGTGGCATTAAAGGCCAGCTCTTTCATCTTGTTTGGCATGTCATCATAGCTTGGACTTTCTCTCATGTATTTGTCAGAAAAGAGCACTGGCATTAGATGGCTCGTCCTCAGCAATGCTGAATATGTAAAACAATACTTTGACAAAAAGTCAGTCAGAAGGATTTTTGCTGTCTCTGTACTGATATCATTTTATCTATATTGTACTTCTGTATATCCAAATGATAGACCCATATATCAGCAAGACCAGAAATATCATATTTATTTACAACTAATAGTACTTTTATCTTTTCTTTTCTAGTCTAATTAGTCTCCTTCTAGTCTCAAAGGAAACACATTGTGATGAGCCAATGAACTGAATTTCTGTAGGAGTGTAGAGTGTCAAGATTGAGTAGATGATGTCATCCTGTATGGATTCCTCGTCATCTTAGAGTCGAATTAGTGTTTTCGAAGAAAAGAGTTTTGCAAACTAGCGCTTTTGAGGAATACTCAAAATAATTATTTAGAGACTTTAAATAGCCTGTCACACAAGCTTAACTGATCTCTCGTGAAGATGTCAAGATAAATTGCCCTCATAAGATTTGAAACTAAAACTTCGCATTTTATCGCAGAGCAATAAAATTTGATTTAGATTAAATTTAGGTTACTGTAATTGACATAAAGTTTACACAAAATTACCCCTATCCTAACTATTTAGAATAGACATTTTAGTTCCGCCTGTTCTTCAGTCACAATTTTTTTATTTTTTACACTTACTTCGGTTGAAGCTAAGGTGGTTCACTTTCTGACAGAGCTTGATAGAACAGAAAATATTATTCATTTGAAATGAACAGAAACAATGAACTGTTTTAGAATTTGTTATGTTTTAAAAAAAGGTGAAATAAACCAAAGAAATACTATTTACCATTTACCAGAAAAACATTACCAGAAAAACCATTCTGCAATGCTTTTGTCTCAGTGTCTTTAAGTCAATATTATGTGGCACAAAACCAATGAAACAAAAAAAAAAGTTAATTAACTAAGGTTCAGATGATTAATTGTTTACAGTTCTGTATTTGAAAGTAAGTGCCTGAGACCTCCCGGAAAATCTGTAACATAGTTGAAGCGGAATTATTTAAGATTCTGTACTTCAGAAGAAATCTCTATAGCCCACAACAACAAAAACCCACTGACCAGTGAAATCATCTTGTGACTTGTGATCAAATATTATTAAAATGATATAAATAACTGAATCTATTCTATTTGATCCTGAAAATGTTTCGATTTTTAAAGGTTTTATATCCATCAGTCAAATAAAGTCAAAATAAGAAAACATAGATACAGAAGAGCTAATTAAGATTCTGCATATTTTTGTTTGTATTTCTGTGCACTTAATCAAATTTTAAGTGAATATTGTGTGACAGTTGGGTAAACTAGTGCAATTTTGCAATATTATGCAATATTATCTGCTTTTATAAAAAATTAGCTACAGTGGGCTCCACGCTGGAAACAGGTAACTTGAATTATTTAAGTTCCTGTAGTTGAGTAGGAACATCTAACAAAAAGACTCAATGACCTCTAGTGATGTACACTTTAAGGGGGTTGTGATTTCTGAATAAATAATGTGCAAAAATTGTGTAAAATAACTAAAGTTTTGACTACATGCCATTAAATTCTGGAAATAAGGTTTCTGAAAAAGTTATGACAGAAAACTCATAAGAAATATTTAAAATTCAGAAAGCAAGTACATGCTTACTAGCAGCCAACAGCCCACCAACAACGAACAGCGAGACCCGACGGCCTCCAGTGATTTCATGACTGTGGCTTAATGCAGCTGAACTGTTTTGTGAGTGCTCAGAACCAGGCATTTTGAACAGTTCTTTTGATTCTCCGTGCCTCTTTCATTAGGTGTTTGGTAATGCGAGAGCGAGAGCAGCGTGTTAGTTATGCGAGTATACGAAATGCCTGTGGAGGTAATAGCGTGAGCTCAGCTGGGCAGGAACGGCGACCGAGGTCTCCCGGGGAAGCGAGGAGGCAGAGGAACAGCTGCAGTCTGCAAGGGGGGCTGGCTGACTCACACCTCTGCAGGAAGAGAGGAACCTGGGGATGGCTGCGGGGCGGTGGAGGCGAGGAGGGGGTGGGCTGGCCAAGGTGCCCTGTTATGGGCCCACTGATGGAAATTACCAATATGATTTCCCACAGATGGAAGACGGTGGCCGGCACATTTCAAAAAACATTTCGGACTTAATGAATAGCATGGACACGGCAAATTCCGTATTCATCCTGCTCCTCTCGGCTTTGAAGACCTTCCCCTCCTCACAGCCTGTCTGATTTTAAAAACATCAATAAGCAACGGCAATAAAAATGCAAATTCAAAAGTTTCTTGTGCGGCCGTTATCAAAATGTGTTAGTCACAGCTTGTTTCTTCCTCAGCACTTTAAGGGCAATAAGGTTCAGTAACATGTCCTGAATCCTAACCGGCGATGCTGAAATCATCTTTACAAGGAGCTTCATAACAAACACAGTGCGTCTGTGCCGATGTTCTTGTTGCTGTTCCATATCTCTTGACTTTCAGTCACCATCTCTTCTCCCTCTCGGTTGCTGCCCTCCGGAATTATGCCATGTCAAATGATTTCATATCAAAAAAGCGAGGGGGGAAAAAAACAACCTTATTTTCCAAAACAGCCATCTGGCAGGACAGCTCTCAATGTTTCTATCCACCTCCATCCAATTTCCCATTCCGGTCTCCACTCCACAGTTACTACGTCGCTGTGGATAGATCACACACGCAGGAGCGGGAATATTCTGACAGGCCCAATGTCCTCGCTGCCGCCGAATTCTCTGCGTGATTGATTCCATTTCTCCATCCAACATCCCCCCTCATCCCCTCCCCGAAGCGTTCGCCTCATTCCTCCACTCGCTGCTGTCATTTGCTATTCATATTTCCTGTGCTCTGGGAAACGGTCTTTTCGCTTATTTCTTGAATTAAAGTGAAATAGATCATACATTGTGCTCAAGGTGTTGGCATTTTCAAGCTCTTGTTTAGCTGCCTTTTACTTTCAACCAGAAAGGAAATGGAATCGAGTAAAGTTAAATGGAACAATGAGCAAGAGTGATGGCATTCTCTTTTTTCCATATTGTCTCAAATCCATTCACAGTAGCATTGCAACGTTCCAGACCAGAGGAACGTGAGGGGTGCATACCGGTTGTTTTGATTTTGGTACTATTTCCGTTACCAAAAAAAGATCCACAATCTCTGTCTAATCTAAATATCACTTTAGCAATCATGCTGTTGTTCTAAACACTGGGCGCCCAGCTTTGGGCGCCATATTATTGTTCAGTAAAACAGCACTCTTGCTCTTGATATTGCTTGAATGTGCATATATTTTCATGATGGAAGCCAGGCTGCTAAAAATGGCTCATGTATCTGCTATGTGAATTTTTTCATGGGGAAAAAGGTGAGCGCTGCAGAATTTCAAATATAAAGTTATGAATTAGTTTACCTGTGGGCTCTTATGTTAATGCGTCCTCGGCTCTTCAAGTCATAGCTCTGACACCGTCAACTCTATTTAGCGTTGACATGACAGATGGGGAGAGGGCTGTGAGGTTGTACAACATCCCACAGCTCACTTACAAACTGATAACAGGAAAACCTCTGAAGATGATCAAGACTGCTTAAATAAAAATAAAAAAATTGGAGGAATCTATATTCTGTGTTGCTTGTGAGGTATTTTTTCTAATAGATGCACTTCCTTGAATAAGGTGGACAAAGAACATTTTTCATTGAATTACTGGATGTCACAGGTAAATAATTGTTAATGGAGTTGGATGTGTTGGATCCTCTAGAGAAACCAGTTTGCTGTAATGAAGTACCTTGCTCTTTTCCACAAAAATGCAGAATGCAGAGAAGAAAATAATTACTAATTCAGTCAGATTTAGTGACTGTCTGTTCTTTTTAAAGGCTTTTTTTCTGTCTGGAGCATTCTGGTAATTGCATATTTGGCTTAAGAAAATAAACCATTTGCTCCTTTTCCAAACCATAGATAAGTCAACGTAAGATAAGTAATTTTGGCCAGATTCTAGGGTGGCACTGCATTTATATTTTGAATACAATGCAATCCCAGAATGCACTGTGATATGCTCAGTGACCAATTCATAGATGTAGGGGAAAGGAAATCTTATTTAGAGTATTAAACTTGGAATTTATTCAGTACTGAAAATAATTAAAGGGTTATTTCAGCAATTTAGACCTTCATCCCGCTGATCCCCATTGAAGTCCACTATATGGAGCAAACTTCTGTGATGTTTTCTTCAGAAACCTCTTTCTCTTTTCAGCTAAAGAAAGAAAGACACAAATATCTTGGACATCAGAGAGATTAAATTATCAGGAAATGTTTATTCTGGAAGTGAACCAATCCTTTCATTATGTAGAATATATTTTTTTTTTACCTCAAATACATACTGTACATGTTGCCTGTACTGAAAATATAGTCAAGTCTCACAAGTCTCCAAGATACTTCACTAGATGATGCCTATTTAGGGCATAGCTCAATATTTCATGATCCTAAATTGCAGAAGCCATCTATGGTAACTTTATTAAACATTGGGTCAGCTCACTAGTTTTTGAAAATATCTATTGTTGTCTTTCATTTGTTCTCAAAAGTCTTTTTTTCCTGTCATACTGTTTCATTCTCATTAAACAGAGTACCCAAATAGCCACTTGTAACAGCATTTCTGTTGTCATCTATCCTGCAATGACATTTTCTCAAGTTTTCTCATGAACACGATGTCCGTTTGATGCTGGTATTTGTCGTGATGGGGATTTGAGGTTAATCTCTGTGGGGGTGAAGAGCATGCTAGCAATATGTTCGGCTCCAAATAACCAGATGTTATGCCCAAAACCCATTATGAGTTCACTTGGTAATAATGAGGCTTCGTAAGAGGTTTCCATGGCAGCAGCACAATGCCCTTGCTTTGTCATGTTTTGCTGTGTCATGTTTACCTAAGAGGGATTCCTTACTTCAGTCTCAGGCATATTTAAGATGATCGTGTCCAGTATTTCTGTGCTGTACGAGCTTCCACTCTAATGACCGCTTTACTGTGCGCTGCACATATTTACTGCACGTCCAACGGTTTGGCAACCACCACATATCATCCTTTAGAGTAGAGTACATTCATCTTTTTTAAACTGTCTAAGAAACCAATAAAAGAAAGAAAAACGAATACAATATATATAACAATAACAGAAAAGTATGGCGTAACACCCCCAATTTCTTTCTGAGACATGATTTAGTTACAAATGGTCAGAAGAAAGCAGTAATCTTAAAAGGACAGTTCACAAATTAAATTCTGTCATTTACACAACCTAATGTCATTTTAAAACTGTTATGTTGTTTTCATAAGATTTTTATATTAGTTATTCTAAAATTACAATATTAGATCAAAATACAGTAAAAACAGTATTGTGAAATATGAGAAAACCCTTAAAATAAATGGTCTTTTTTTAAATCCTTTACAGTAATTTATTCCTGTGATAGTAAAGCATATCATTACTCTAGTCTTTAGTGTCACATGATCCTTCAGATCAAATCATTTAATATGCTGATTTTTTTTTATTATAAAATTATAAAAGTATCTAAAAAAAAAAAAATCCCACTTCATGTTAAGTGACCATATCTACTTTGTTACTACTATGTACTTACATTTAAATAAATTATTAGTACATACTTATTGTTTGCTCCTTTTTTTTTGCATGTAAATACATTTAACTTTTTACTTTTAAACAATCCTTTACACTTTAACTCACCCTTAAACCTACTCATACCACCAAACCTGTTCCTAAATATACCCATATCCCACTTCAATAGCAGCAAAAGTGTTTTGCAAAACAATATGAACACACTATGTACATTGTACTTATATATGATGTAATGACATATTTTTGATGTAAGGCCACCTATATAAAGTTTATTTCTTTATTTTTTACAGTAGAAAGTCATATGGAATTGGATCAACATGAGGGTAAATAAACTGACACTTTTCAATTTTGAGTGAACTGTTCCTTTTAGCAAATCATGACCATTTTTTTCATAATTTCAATGGCCCAGCTCTTCTTCGTTGGATGACTAAAATGAAAGAGCAACCAGATGGTGCACAGGGTCACATTAACCCATCAAACTGCGTCTCAATTTTTCTTTCCATCTCCGTTTTTTGGACCAGAGCTGGCCGATGATGTGCTGTAGGCTTCCATATCCTGAGTCAGCAATGGGAAAGGAGTCAGCTTCCATCCTCCTGCCTGCAGCTGCTCCACGAAAAAGGCCACAGAACCAAGCGAACAAGTTGATGGTCTGGAAAATTGCATTAAAACCTGCAGGTCTTATTACTCCGTCCATCATGCACATTTCATGTGCTGAATCAAATTAGCCCTGTTATGGATTGACACCATTTCTAGGAGAAACAGGTGCTTTACAACCTGATTATTGTCATATCCTTAAGTTTAATTACCTCCTGGGATGGAAATATGGGATACTGAAGGTTCTTGTTCTCTCAGCTGTGTTAGCCTATTAAGCTTTTTAAAGTTTATGAGCGCTTGCAGTGGATAAATCCTGAACATCAATGATTATTGTACCTTCTTGTGTAGCTTAAAGTCAAATATAATTACTGCACCATTAGCATCACCGAATGCCGTTACAAAAATAAGTAATATTTTCAAGCAAGCAAACATTCCTCCATCTGCTATTGGTTGCTCAAACTAGTTATCTCGCTTCAGACTAATGCTATTGGTCGAACAGATGTTGTTGCTGGGCTGATCATGATGGTTAAAAAAACAGAGCAGTGTTACACTCCTTGATTTACATTAGGTTGTCTTTGCATACTAAGTGAATTAGGAGAAAGTACAGTGTGCTAACAAAATCACACACTTCACCTTTAATGAATCTTGGTGCTGCAGTGAGGATGAAGGGCTAAATGGACCCTGTCATTTTTCTGATCCCATTCTTTCTTCTCTTTTCTTTTGCCTGTCTATCCAATCTAGCAGTAAACTGTAAAATTGTGCATTTCATAAATTCAGTATTCAAATATTCCTCCTTTCCTCTAAATTAAACCCTAGAGGCTTTTTTTTTTACTTAAGCCTAAAGTGCAGACTTCGTTTTCAAATATACGTTTAGTCCTGAATAAACAATTGCAATTATGCAGCACCCTGTGTCATAAACAGCCAAGTTTTTTTTCATGCAAAGATGTCATGATAAAGCTGGTAAAAATTGTACTTGACATTTTTAATGAAAATATATATATAAATCATCAGTTTTTGACACTTAAACCACATTAACTTAACATACTTTTATTTTTGCAATAAATTTTTTTTAGTGGATGTATGAAGGAAATCAAATATGTAGTTAATCACATTAATACATACAATTTTCAAAAGTCACGTGTTTCCACTATATATATATATACAAAGAAAATTATCCATTTATTGTAAGCATGGTTAGTGTTCTAAAGTGTGTTTTTTCCCCCATATATTGTAGTTCAGTCAGTGGAATACATAGCTTGACAATGCTTTTGTAGTACAATGTAAACTGCACACACTACGTTTCTCATTAATATAGACATTTGATGTAAAATAAAATAATAGAAGCTTAAATAATAACTTAAAATAGGTAATATTACAAAAAATAGTAATGATGTTTTAAAAAAAAACTTTTCTGTGTAACATGCTCATTTTCAAATCCATCAAACACACAATATCTAGTGATCTGTCCTTGAGGCCCTTTAGCACTAATGTGTTCCTGTTAAATACAGCATATCTAAATATTCAGATCCTGTGAAAAAAACTGAAATTGACAGATTTCACAAGGTCACATTTAAATTTAGCATATGTTAAGAGCCATCCGGTCACCTGTTTCACCTTCAGTTTATATTTGCAGGCAATGCCAATGGGTATGAGGAAATAATAGGCTTTGTCCCACAAACAAATGAATTCGAAGTATCCTGAATCGGCACAATGACGCTCACTTATCAGCAAGGAACCGTTAGATAAAGATAATTAGTGTGCGGAGCCCCAAGGCAGTCTGTGCTCTTGACTGAGCCATTTGGGGCGAACCTGAAAGCCAGAACTGAAATTGCGTCTCCCCAGTCATAAGAGAAAGTCCAGCTCCCTTCACACGAAAAGGTCTGGCCAGGGCAAGACCACTGACACTCAATTCCAGCCAGTTCTTCTCCCGTAATTAACGTACAGCACTAATACCATCTGATACAAATAAAGCACGACTCCTACCTTCTCATAATTCTCTCTCTCTCTCGAAAGTAATTTGAGGGTTCAGTGTGCTGAATGTCCTCCTCTCCCACGAGAGCTGGCTTCATTACAACTGAATTGTTTCAGCACCTCTGAGCCCCTTCTGTGCAACTCTTTTATGTTTTCCTGTGACACACGTATGAATTTGAAATGACTTCAAATAAGCAGTCAGAGAACATCATAGCAGGACGCCCTCAGAGGGGTTCAAACACCTTCAGAATGCCACTGAAGGAAGACGAAATGAAACAAGGGTGGGGCTGAAAATTTGAGGGAGATGACAAGGAGGAAAAGGGGTACTTGGTTAATTGGAGGGGCGGAGAGAGAGATGAAAGAGGCAGGGGGCAACAACAGAGAGGATCTGAGGGTTCATGTTGTGCAGAATTAAAAAATAAATTAAGAACTAATTAATTTAAGCTAGCAAACAGGATATGGAACTGTAATTTGCTCCTCCCCTTCCGATCTGTAAGAAAGCTGCGACCGTGAAGTGCATGAAGTGTCCAACATTTCACACTTAAAAAGGTACAAACTCATCTTTTAAACTGGAAAGTTAACTTTAAGGAAACTTGCACTGTTTTATTGCAGCGTAACCTCTTTTATGGGTAAATAACAAGGACATTTTGACATTTCATGACCCCTTTTAAATTGTAAACGTTTCCTACTGCTGCTGTGGTTCAGTCTGACAGTTCTTGTGACGGGTCTTGGGTTGTGAGATAGTTACAGTAGTCAGTGTATCTGCATCCACTACGAGGCGTGAAGGTCCAACCAACTGCACTTTGCTCAGAGTGATGTTCCCATCACAGAGTGTTGAACCCTTGGGGCTCTGTAGAAGAGTTGCTCCGTTCAGTCTAACAGGATTTCCACCAGCAGCCATCACTACTCACATGGGATTCTCCAGCACTGCTTTGAATAGTTATATGTGTAGAATTCAGTTTATGCAGTTTATTCAACAAAAATCTCACTGGAGTATCACAATTTATGGCAAAAGAAATGTTTGGAAATGTAAAGTGATAATTCCTACTGACGAAAGAAGAAAAGCAAGATTTAAAACGGCCTTTAATTTCTCTGCGGTCTAGTAGAAATAATTGAGATATTAAAGAAATCTCATTTGTCATTTTCTTTCCTAGTGAAATGTTGCTTTTTAAATGCATTTTAAATGGCCAAGAACAATGAACATTTCATTACTACTTAAAGCGTGGTGACAACCTTTGAGTTTATCTACAGCCGTCTCATTAGGTTGTGCATAGAAAACAACAGAAAAAGCCATCTCTACTCTGCTTGCTCGCCAAAGCGAAATGTCACCCAGACCAGGGAGCAGCTGTGCGCTCCCAGAGGAGGCTCCGTCTGGCTTGAAGACCCTGACTGTTCTGGCCTACAGCACACATGGCCTCCGCTGGACCATGGAGATTCAGGCTATTAATGAGGAATGGACAGAGGGGAAAGCGGAGCTAGGATGGGTCCCTACAGACACTATTACCATTTGTTTATGTAGCTCATTTAAGAGTGGAGTATAGTCTTCCTCAGCAACACATGCCCCATGTTGTTAATGGAATCATTTATATTAATATTTGCAAGAGATTCAGTATGTTTTTAAGGAGCTTGGGGCCAAACGCAAGGAAAAACATGAGGAAATAAATGTGAATATAAATGATGGCTTATGCAGATCGTGTTTATTTTCATCTGTGTCCACTGTGAACATACTCCATGTTTGCTCTAACAAGTTATGCAGCTCATCTGTAGTGTATGCCGGCTCTTTGTGGTAAAATCAGTCTAACTGGAGCGAATCAGGCTGAACAAACAACGTGTCTTTGTTATATTAATGAGCCCAGTCTCTATTGGTTCACCCAGAACTTTACCTAAAGGGGGTCTTGCCACTGTATCCTGCTGGCTGAGGTTATACACGCTCTTGGCCTTTGCCATTTCGTTGCTTTAAAGGTCACAGACTTGGGAGAATGGGCCGCAGGATGGAGTTTTTCATGCCCATTAAAGCCATCAGTCATCCCACTTCACATTTTGCCCTGATGGATTTCTCATATTCATTTCATGGACATTTGAGTTTGGTAGGTAAAGTTTTTGTAAAGGATAGAGGAAAGTGCCTCAATAATTTGCCTCTCTGTTCTCTTTTCATGCTCAGTTGGAGACTAAGCCGCGGAGGAACTTCATTGCTTTAAGATCATTCCTATATTCCTGAGTGATCCTGCCACTGGTCTAATTTTTAGATATCCCAAATTCCAATTTAAAAATGGTTATGATAAATATATATATATATATATATATATATAGATGATGAAGAGAAATATGTGGATGGGTGAGCGAAGATATTGAAGATGGTCATGATCTTTAACTACTGTAGTCCCATTGAATGTATAACTGTGAGTTTGACTTAAGGTGGCAAGAATATGTTTGTGAACTCTTTAAAATGTCTAGATGTTCAAAATGTGTCCGCATTGATGTTCTGTAAAATTAGCGATCTTCATCAATGCACAGTTATAGAAAAACAATCAGAATAAATTAAAAAATGAACTTGTTTTTTTTGTTGTTGTTGTTTAAGGCAAGGTGTGATCATTGACAAGACAGGATGGTAAAAGTACGTGAACCTCTGTGAGTAAATTAGGGAGATGAGATTGCAGTGGGTTGCACATGTGCCCTGCCTAAAGTCACACAAATCCTGGTTACTGACAAATCTGTTCTTCTCAAGGAAGGTTTGTTAGTATTAACGATGCCTCCATTCCAATGGCTATCACAAGACCTTAAAAAAGAACACATTAAAAACTGGATGAAAAAAGTTTTGAGAACACTGCTCATTTGCGTTATTTGTTTGAGTAGATTATGTTTGTGTGTAATTGTGAGTTAAATTAAGGTTAGACTGCATTTTATGAGTACTTTTTTCACAAACGTATTCTTGACACTTATTTTAAATTCCCAATGGTGAGATTAGATGGTTTTGGTGATTGTGCTTTTGACATTTGAAAATTGCAGGAATTCAGATTCACTTATTCAAAAACCTTTTAAGTGACACATTTTCCCAGAGTCGGTCCATGAGGTTTTCTTTGGCTTGATGCATTTTATGAGCAATATTACTTTAAAGAATTCTGACTTTCATAGCTTATATGGCTCAGGTAGAATATTTAGGAAAGGGTAAGCAAGTTTGTCATCTTTAAATAATATCTCAGAAATAATTCTTATTAGCATGTCTATTATTAACATATTGGCTGTTAATTTGTACTTATAAAGCACATAGTCTGCATTACCATACACTACATCCCTAAACTTACCCAATACAAATTTAGCAAACTCAGAGTTTATTGATGCAAAAGACAAAGTCAATTGTTTTTTTAATGGTGAGAACTGTCCCTTTAAGACCTTAAGTGAATTCTAGTTCAGTTAAGCGACCTTAAGTGAATTCTAATTCTTCCTGTTTGTATGGGAAGCATCTGTTCAGAGGGACTCAGGATCCATATCAAACACTGTTCCAACCCAAACTATGGTCATGTCACTGCATAGCACCATTACTGATGTGAGAGGCTCTGGCCACATCCAGACAGGTTTTTCAGTCCAACCAATTTCACATCCATCCAATTGCTCATGCCAAGCCACTCTCAACACATGGCTGTCCGTGCTCCTCCTCAGGCACCCCTAAAAACAAAGTGAATTTCTGTAACCCTGCCTGCCAGCAGCCACTAATGGCATATGCAGAGCGAGAGTCATTAATATGTGTCGATGAACATGCAGATCAGACCGATGAGAGGCACACATTTGCAGGAAAGGGAGGCGGTAATGCTTGGCATAATGTTTGAGTTTAGGACAGAAATGTGCATTGTTGGTAAACCGTTGTTAATTCCAAATGCAAACCCAGCCGACACTGAATAACAATTCCATATAATCCCTCCCTCAGGCCTCATTCAGATTCAGACAAAACAACTGTTAACACTGGCTACTCTGTATCTCTCTCCTGTTGTCCAGATTTCACTCTCACTGGCTCTCTGAAATGGATCAAAAGTGGATTTATTCAAACACAATTGTTTGCAGGTTAGGATTTTTTATGCCTTTTATAACTCATAAATATACAAACCTATATTAAAAACCCCTCAAATTCTCAGATGAATACTTATTTATTGGGCTTATATGACTTTTTACTGGTTGGTGGGTCATTGTTTACCTTGTTAATGACTCAACATACTGTACAACATACTGTACATTGCTGTTTATACATTGAGAGTGAATGTGTCAGTGGAAAGTGTCTGCACAACTGATATGACGTGGGTGAGAAACTACAGTAGTGTGGATTTTGCCACATTTGCCACAGTTTCTATGCACTTCTTCATTTGTTTCAGGATGGTTGGCATGAATTGAAGCTTGAATGTGAAGACTCTAAATGACCTCAGACCATCTCAGCTACCCACAGTTAGTTTTTTGTGATTTGTGAATGCAATACCCTCAGGGATCACTTTATTTTTCACTTTTATGTGATTCCAAAAATAAATTTAGCCGTTACAGTTTACTATACAAAACGAATGCAATGTAGCTGCACTGGAAGAGTTTGTAAACAGAAGTTTTCCTCCAGCTATCACCATGTATAGGACAAGGACAACTGAAGCCATGTGATTCACAACTAGTCGACATGGAGACAACAAAGAAAAAAGTGGCAGAAAAAAGGCATTGGTCCAACTGCACACAAATATTTTATATTTTTCAAATCCGAACTTCAGGATTAACTGTGTAATTTCATAATTGTGTAGGTGACAACATATGATATGAAAATGTATATGACAGTGTTGCTAATATCCAGTGTGCCTACATCAGATTAAAGTAATTCACACTACCACTTAAAAGTTAATAAGATATATTATATTATTTCAAAGAGATGAACACTTTTATTTATTTAGGATGAATTAAATACATAAAAAGAGACAATTTTAGCATGGATACTGTTATAAAGGGGCTTGCTACTCCCAACACATACGCAGATGAGCATTTGAGACATACTGCAAGAATAGCACATATAATAAGATCTCTACAGGTGGACCTAGGGAAGGTGGAGGGTTTGCAGAGGAACTGCATTAGTCAATGCTAACCAGCAGATAATTGTGTAAAATCCCCCTATTGTGCAATGCTGCCAACGGAAAACTAAGTACAAAGGTTCACTGAGTTTGTCTTTAAAAATAAAGAACCATACATCCTATGCTAAAAGTTTGTCGGTGCACATCTGTCTTTGATCTGTCAAATGTCTGACTTCAATCTTATTAATGTAGACACTAGCTTGGAGATCTGAAAAAAGACAAACCAAACCGAGAAAGGTCATCTGACTAAGAAGGTGACCTCTGACCTTTAAGTGTCAATGATGGATCCGATTGATCGGTGCTGTAGCCTCCATTACCTTGAGCTGTCATTCTGATCTCCATCCACCATAGAATACATCCACCTGCCGAGGTTCCTGCTCTGCACCTGTCTGTGACACTGAGGGATCTTGTGTCAGCAGCTGCCATTCTGGGCAGCAGGATATCTGTTTGCACAGGCCAGCTGAAAGCAGGTAGAGGCACGGGCCGAGGATTAAACCATCCAGAAAGCAGTGTGGCATGATGAAGCTGTCTATCAGCCTGTTACCTGCCTGTCCTGTCACTGTCCTATCAGTCGTCAGAGAAAAATACGGGCTGTGAGCAGGCCAGGAGGGTGCATGGTACTCATGAACACTTTTTTTCCCACCTTGGTGTAGAACTGCTGAGCTTCAGCAAATAATAGGAGCTCTCAAGAGAAAAGGCTTGTGGTATTTTTTGAAAATTTCCAATAACATTACCCTACTGACTGTTAATACACTATTTTACAGTGGCCAGGTTGCCTTTCACACACCTAAGAATGAGAACACCTAGAAAATATATTCACAAATCTCTTTATAATGTGGTTGAATGGGGCAATTTCTTAACCAGCGTATTCTAGAATTTAGAATTTTAACCTTACGAGGAGCCTAATTTGATTGCAGTGTGGCAGGGAAGTGGCAGTTACTGTAAGAGAAATGGGATATGATCATGTTGGCCTCGGTTAACTGGCACAAAATTTAAATTACGGCTGACTCCCGATAAAATGAAACAAAACAAACGGGATTAATTGGTCGCATCATTTACTTGCTGGTTAATTTACCACCTATCAATACTTGCAGTATTTTGCGGCAGAAAAGTAAACTGTTGATTAAACAAACATTGGCTTTTGAAGTTGATATAGAGTGGGTATGGAGAGTATTCGGACCCCTTTAATTTTTTCACTTTTTGTTATATTGCAGCCGTTTGCTAAAATCATTTAAGCTATTTTTTCCCCTCATTAATGTACACACAGCACCCCATATTGACAGAAAACCCCAGAATTGTTGAAATTTTTGCATATTTATAAAAAAAAAAAAATTAAATATCACATTGTCCTAAGTACAGTATTCAGACCCTTTGCTGTGATACTTAACTCAGCTGTTCCCTCCTAGCAGCCTCCTGACCTGGAAAGTGGCGAGGAAGAAACTGCTGAAACGCCGCTGCTTTTAGCCTCTTGCTGTCTGTCGACGACTGTACTGACATTGTCACCAAACAGACCCTGAGGCGAAAGCGGGGCATCCATCAGGCAGAGCGGTCTCTTTGGTGGTGCACAGTGAGAGGACAGCGGTTCTTCTGAGCTCCTTGATTTCATCAGAGCTCACTTGCTCGCCTTCATCCAGGTCTTTCAGCAGGTCTGCCTGGTACGCCTGTAGCACTGCCAATCATGTGCAGACACGCACCAGTTTGACCTGCTGCCGAGTACCCCCTGCCCACCAGCCCAGATTTAGTTCTTAGCACCTTGGAGGGCAGGGACGGAGCCTTTAAGGACGATGCTGCATCGGGAGAGAGATAGCTCGCAAGCTCGTCTTGGAGGTGGCGGCCGCACTCGCAGAAACCTCTCATCTAGCTTACTACGGCACAGCTCAGATTTAACTTCGGCCGGCCAATCAATATTGAATTTAGCCTTGGATCGCGTCACCACCTCCAAGAGCTCCTCATATTGGGGCGATGAGGAGACCGCAGTCTCCTCTGCGCTCTCCATCTCTTCATCCGTGGATGAGGAGTGAGCAGCGCTCCTCCGCCCTGTCGAGGGAAAGTGGCGGGATGCTTCCTCTGGCTAGCGCTAGAGCCCGAGCTGGAGGACCGAGATACTTATAACTTATAACCCAAAGGTTGGGGGTTCAACTCCCAGGTCTGGCAGGGATTGTAGGTGATGGAAATGAATAACCAGCTCCCTCTCCACCTTCAATACCATGACTGAGG
>JAUMHQ010000048.1:8444600-8462849 GCA_032361165.1 Enteromius paludinosus
TATATATTATTAAAACAACAATTTCAGTAAAAAATACAATTGAAAAAAAAAAATAGGAATTCTGATTTTGCATCTGATTATTTTGCTTTAATTGACAGGGTCATCAAGCTGCATAAACTCCACAAATTTGTGAGTTTCTAAAAGTTATGTTTTCCTTCATTATTTGAGATGATCCAAATAGCATCTTGAGCTCATTCATTTTCTAAATGTTAAAATGGGATTTTTAATAGAACCCATTATAATGAGTCATGCTATAAACACAGGATACAGTGCGACGTAACATAACAAAACCCCGGCAGTAAAATGATATAACTCAATGACACAAAACACCAACACACTCACTTGTTGGTGGTTTGAACCATAGCGTGATCTTACTCAAAGACAATCTAATGCATCACTTGTGAGAAACCCAGGCAAAGCCCAGTAAAATCCCATCTTTGATCCACTGCCTTCCATAGAGAGCTTTATGAACCATGTCCATCTATGCACTTGAGAAATGCTTCTCTTCCTCTTCAGTGAAATCCTCCTTGCATAATTAACTTATGTAAAATGCGTGTTCCCTCTCATCTTGGCTTTCACAGGGCAAGAAGTTACAAAATTACTTCTTACAGTGGGTCACTCAGACAGGGCAATTAGAATGAGTTTTTAGTGCAGTGGAAATGACTGCAAAGAATTCAATATTGTGCAAGTCTTTACTCATAATTCCTCGATCTAGTGAAAAGGCTTTAGGAGCTTTCCATATCTTCAAGGAGACACAGTGCAATAATGAATGACTTTAATTATTTGCTGCCATTGTTATGATCTTTCCTAGCTTTATTCATATTAGATTGATAATGTAGGTAACGTCAGGGCCGTGCAAAGACGTTTAAGGGGGTTGGTTCCAAAGTTACAATGAAGGGAAAATAGCAGACTGATTGATAGCATCACATGCCAGGTTTTCTGTAGAACGTATTGGTAGTGTACATCAGCCTAATTGAGCTGTAAATGCATCTCATTTAAGGATGTTAAGCCAAAAGAGCCAAACAGCCCACTAACTCAATTGCAGGGCAATATCAACAAGTGACTCCCCTACACATCTCTCTCTTTGATGGTAACCGTTAAACCTTTATATAAAATTGCTGCAAATGAACCAAACCCAACCAAACTAAATTGAACATAAACACACATAACATCACTAAAACAAAAACCCAACTGTCTTGCTTAAATGACAAAAAAATAAGTAAACTCTAAAGAAATACCCATGATGCACCTGGTGCATAAGTCCATACCGACGCTCTGCCCTCAAGCAAGCATTGGTCAATGGCAATCATGTGACTGATGCGAGCCAGATCCTTTTATTTAGCAAAATTGAGATTAATAGTTACATATTATTGTTGTGGGGCAAAGACAGGGCTCCATACACACTTACTCAGGTTATTGCAAAATACAAACTTACACACACACACACACAGAGCAATTGCCTTTATGTCCATGGTTAGAAGAAGGAGCGCAGAGGAAAGAAAGGCATTTGCTTTCAAACCAGTTCCCACCCTGTCTTAACTCAGAAAATGATTTGCAATACAGCCAACATTGCTTAGACCTGTTTTAAAACCTGTTGGTTTTAGAGCCTGCCAGGGATGACTGTGAACTGAAGCTCCCTCTTGTCTTTACCACCCCAGGGAACATACCTTCTCTCTGTGAGGGCAGTGTCTTTCAAAGAAATACTATTCCCATGTGATTTTATTCTGCTTCATAGCTGAATATTTCATTTAAAAATAAATGAGCATCAAGAAAAAGCTTGCATAAAAGTTTGGAAAACAGCTTGTGTAGTAGGACAAAGTGTAATTGATCTTTTTCATCCCCCCAAGTATTGGTTCTGCTCATTTTGGTGGTCTCAGAGTTAGTGGACGAAGAAAAGTGACACTTTTGTTTTCTTTTTTTATATTGTCAGGTGGAAATTGGCCTGTGGTTTCCGATAATAGCAATATGTCACAGGAACCGAAGGGAAGGGAAATGTGTGCAAAATAAATTTATGGTCAGCTAACAAAGTTATTCTTTTAACTTCCACAGGCCCATATGAGTAAGACAGAGAAATAAATACAATGAAACAGTATAAATTATTCATCTGAGCTTGCACACATACATTGCATACCTCTTGTATTGTATGAACCTTGTTATCGCTGTCGCAAGTTGAACTGTATTTCGAATATTGCTTTTCTAAATTAAAGACTTTGTGAGCTTCAGTCAATTCTTCCTCTTTTTCTTTTCTTTTCTTTTCCAGGGTGCACCTCTGGGCCTATAAATGAGACTAAAATGGTGGAAGAGAAGAAAAGACAAGAGGATGAAAGCCATCAACAATGCTCTACCCTGGGGAAATAAGCATAGGCCATTTTGAATTGGTGAAACACTGAGACCCAGCTCTAGCACTTCACTAGTGTGAAAACTTTTCCATTGGAGACTTAACCTGTAAATGCATAAGCTATGGTCAGCAGGTTTAATAAGGGGCTGACATATCAGTGCAGAAACCCTCAACACATGTGAAATATTTCTCTGGACCAGAGATTGGACATTTTGTCCCTTGGCAAAGGGAAAGGGCGTATTACCCTACTTAAATACTGTGAGGCTCCATCCAGCCTATTTCAAACTCAAGTGGTACCCCAAGCTGCTACCAGGCATCGCTCATGGCTTCCAGGAAGGCATCAGGAGCTAGTATTGGAGGCATGGTGAAGAGTGCCTTCTTCTGGTCTTTGGCCATAATCTATCTGACTCACTTAGGTGGAGTGAGGGGGGACTGCTGGCTCATAGAGGGTGAAAAGGGCTTTGTATGGCTGGCCATTTGCAGCCAAAACCAGCCACCCTATGAGGCCATCCCTCAGCACATCAACAGCACCATAGTGGACCTTCGATTGAATGAGAACAAGATCAAGAGCATCCACTACTCTGCCCTTAGCCGCTTTACCAACCTCACATACCTGAATCTGACCAAGAATGAGATTAATTACATTGAGGACGGAGCTTTTTCAGCCCAGTTCAACTTGCAGGTTCTCCAGTTGGGTTTCAATAAGTTGCGTAACTTAACCGAAGGGATTCTCAGGGGTTTGGGGAAACTGCAGTACCTCTACCTCCAGGCCAACCTGATTGAGACTGTGACACCCAATGCCTTCTGGGAGTGCCCAAACATAGAAAACATTGATCTTTCCATGAACCGCATCCAGGTCCTGGATGGGTCCACCTTCACCAGCCTGACTAAGCTGACCACCTGTGAACTCTACACCAACCCATTTAACTGCTCCTGTGAGCTTTTGGGGTTTGTCAAGTGGCTCTCGGTCTTTCCAAACAGGACAAGTGAACGGATGGTGTGCGATTCTCCTGCAGGAGTCTCAGGCTATAGCCTTCTAAGCCAGAATCCGAACAATCCCACATACCGGAATGCTTTGCATATGCTGTCCACTGTGTGCACGGAGGACTATGTGACTCCGTACATCCCTGTGCCTACCGAGACCACCACTTATCCTCCAGATTCTACGCCATGTGGGCTGGAAGACTGTCCTTCAGGGACTGAACCAGAGGAGATCAGCATCAGTCCCACGTATATAGAATTAGATGTGAAACCAATCATGAAACTCAAGCAAGTGTCTCACACAAATGCAGTAATTACGGTTCAGATCCCTTACCCCTACAAGAAGATGTACATCCTTGTCCTGTACAACAACAGCTTCTTCACTGATATACAGAATCTGAAGCGGCAGAAGGAGGACATTGAACTGAAAAGCCTGAAACCCCACACTGATTACACCTACTGTGTCGCTTCCATAAGAAACTCATTGCGTTTCAATCATACTTGTCTGACACTATCCACTGGGCTTAGGAATGGGAAAGAGCCAGAAGTTGGTAATCCAACAGCCACTCACTACATAATGACTATCTTAGGATGTCTTTTCAGTATGGTAATTGTTTTAGGAATTGTGTATTACTGCTTGCGAAAAAAGAGACAACAAGATGAAAAGCACAAAAAAGCAGGCAGCTTAAAGAAGAACATAATTGAGCTTAAATACGGTGGTGAGCTGGAGGGCGGGACAATATCCAGGATGTCTCAAAAGCAAATGATGGCTGGGGAGAGCATGACCCGCATGCCCTATCTACCTTCCGGCAGTGAAATGGAGCAATACAAACTGCAAGACATCAGCGAAACTTCAAAGATGGCCAAAGGGAATTACATGGAAGTGAGAACAGGGGAGCACCCAGATCGAAGGGAATGTGAGATGTCTATGCCTGGCAACAGCCAAGGCTCAGTTGCAGAGATCTCGACAATCGCAAAGGAGGTGGATAAGGTCAACCAGATTATTAACAATTGTATAGATGCTCTGAAATCAGAGTCCACCTCCTTCCAAGGGGTGAAATCTGGAGCTGTGTCAACAGCTGAGCCTCAGTTGGTATTGATCTCAGAGCAGCCTCAGAGCAAGTCTGGATTCCTGTCACCTGTATACAAGGACAGCTACCATCACTCTTTACAAAGACATCATGCATCAGATGCCTCTCCGAAGCGTCCTAGTACAGCCACTGGTGGTCCAATGCGGAGTCCAAGGCCTTACCGTTCAGAGGCGTCCTACAAGTCAGAGTCGAAGTACATAGAGAAGACTTCACCCAGTGGGGAGACTATCCTGACCATCACGCCTGCCGCTGCGATACTAAGGGCAGAGGCGGAGAAGATCCGACAGTATAGTGAGCATCGGCACTCCTACCCCGACGCCCACCAAATTGAAGAGTTGGAAGAACCGGATAGTCGGAAAACCTCGATTTTGGAGCCACTGACGCGGCCTCGTGCCAGAGACTTGGCTTACTCGCAGCTCTCTCCCCAGTACCACAATCTCAGTTACTCGTCTAGTCCCGAGTACTATTGCAAACCGTCACACAGCATCTGGGAGCGCTTTAAACTCCATCGCAAGCGACACAAAGATGAGGAGTACATGGCCGCAGGCCACGCTCTGAGGAAAAAAGTGCAGTTTGCTAAGGATGAAGACCTGCATGACATTCTAGATTACTGGAAGGGAGTGTCAGCTCAACATAAATCTTAATCTGCTCAAGTGTTTTGTCTGTGTCTTTTTCATTTTTGATGGACCACAATGAACAGGACCAGAATGAATCCTTAATCTAGTGAAATCACGTTCTAATGGATGAATATTACACTACAGTGAATTTCAACTTAGGGAAAAAGGTTTGTGTACCAAAATTAAAAGATGTTACTTAAAGCAACAAGAGGAGAATATATTGCAAATATAAAATATATATATATGTTGAAATGGATTTTTAGTATTTGATTACCGCATGGCCAAGTCCTGTGACAGTGGATTTGCTGTTGTGTACTGTGAGACTAAAAAAAATCCAACAGTGACAGACATCTTCTGAAATCTTAGTATTTCTTCTGCAGGACCACAGTAATTTATGGACCATTTTTCTCCCAATATTTGAGTTTGTTCTAAATACAAATGAACTATGTACAGATACTGTTTCTATATTTGCAACGTTTGCTGTTAAAAAATGGAGAAAAAAAATCTATAATGTGTATGATTCAGGTTTAGACCATGGATTTTGGAGTTAGCTCCTGTGATATTATCTGTCCTTAAATGAATGTTTACCGTCCTGATGGATAAACATTGCACTGGTCAATGAAATGGCATATTTTCCTTTAGGCCACAGTTTACGCTACCCTGCTTTGCCAATTTTCTTTTAATCCATGCCACTGATCAGACCGCACAATATTACACAAAGGCTGATATGATGTTACATTTGTGTATCATAACCACAAAGAGAATCGGTTTGGTTGGGATGGTGTAGATGAAACATCTGCATACATGATTGCAGTGGAAGAAAATGAAACATAAGTAGAGTATTTTGATACGCATTTATGTCTGATTTGTTTACCAGTAAAGCACTCCACAAAACATGCACTTCTGCTTTGACCTTACAATGCCTAATAGTAGTGAGGGGTTATCTGATCGTGAACCAAAGTGCTTGGGTGGCAGCTCATCACACATTTTTCTGCAGATGTTTCCACCAATCTCGAGCCAACAGCCCTATGGATGAATGTATTACATACATAAAGCAGCCTTTTCAGCTGCAGTTTGTTTGCAATTTTTTTTCAGCTGCAGTTTCTTTGCAATTTTTGATGTTGTTTTTTACAACCACATAATCCCCATTTTCCATGCTGAGTTTTGATATTCAGACTTCTTTTCAGTTTCATGCATTTGGCATTTCTGTCAACAATATTTAATCAATCAGAAAAAAAAATGTTTATAAATCTAAGGGTATTGTTTTAGGCTTTTCTACTGTTCGGCGGGTAAAAATGCTTTTGTAAATGTCGAATGCCACTGCACGGACCCTGTGATGATGATCACTGCTGATCTGAAAGGTGAGAGATGAGTAAGAAAGACTAAATTACCCAGCTGAACTGTTGCCACTGGATTTGTACATCAACTGTTTAGAGAAACGCAGGAAGTATACTGGGTTGTCCAATTTCTTCTTCTTCTTCTTCTTTTTTTTTTTTTTTTTCATTTAAACCGCCTTAATCTTCTGGAAATATCTGTATAACTGTATTTTTCTTTTTTCTTTAAGTGTTGATGTTTTTGAAAAGTCTTCATCTGTTGTCATTTTTTAAAAAGACAATACATTTCAGTAGATTTCAACAGCTGTCAGGTTTATAGGTAATATAGCAAGTAACCTACATGTTTTTATATTGCATAGTGTAGCACTCCTGTATCTCATTCAACTTAGAAATGTTGGGAAATCTGTGAACGGAGAGCATCAGATACAAACAAGAGCACAATGAGTGTTTTTTTGTATTTCTTAAGACTATGTTACCTGCTTTCAGATAAAGTACTGTGAAATAAAGGAAAGGGTGCACCTATATTGTCATGATCCTTATGAAAACAGTTCTCTGGAGTCTTCTGCTTTACAAAATATTCACAAAAATGAAAATAAATGTTTACAAGGGTTGTCACTTGATTTGAAATGATCAGATGATTAATAATGTGACACAATTACCATATTTTAGTATATGCTGAGAAATCTTGCTGAAAGTACTGACTGAAAAGTAGTTTGGCATAGATAATAAAATTGTTGCATGTGCAAAGGTGGGATCTACATGGGACACTCAAAGCTGTGCAAATACATGAAAATGGGGGCAGTCGTGGCCTAATGGTTGGGAGTTGGACTGGTAACCCAAAGGTTGCGGATTTGATTCCCTGTTCTGGCAGGGATAGTGGCTGGGGGGAGTGAATAACCACCTTCCACAACTGAGTTGAGACCCTGAGATAAGCACCTTTCCCCCAACTGCTCCCCGGCGCTGCTGCCCGCTGTTCACTGTGTGTGTGTGTGTGTGTGGTTGTTTACTTCTTAATGCTGTGTGTTTGCACTTGGATGGGTTAAATGCACAGCACAAATTCCTAGTATGGAATACCTGGCCACATGTCACGTCCTTTTTTTTTCTTTTTTACAGGTCTTAGAGAAAGAAGATGCATGAGCACACTTAATATTATTGTGGCATATGAAAACATTGAAAAGATGTTGCAAGCCTGAAATACAGGCAACAGTAAAACAGTTAATCGCAGCAGAATATTATGCTGCATTCACACAGACTATGTGCCAAATCATAACATCCTATGTCACTTATGATTCATTTATGATTCAATTGTATACTGACTCTGAGAACTTTAAAGATCCTTATGATTGGTAAAGTAAATATTTAGATTGTTGCTTGCTCTAGGTGAGTTCTGGTGAGGCAAGTATTTACATACAGGTCAGACATGAGTAATTGCGTTGATTTATTTATAATACAATTTTTAAATTATATATATATATATATATATAAATGAACATGTTTAACAGCCCTTACTCTGACTTTTAAAGACCCTGAAATAGTTTTTCAATGGCTAATTGTAGTAGTACACAGTGCTTGATTCAGTTGACCAACTCATTTAAGGGTTCTTGGTACCATAACAAACTAAAGGGAACATTTGATGTAATGTTACTGAATGAAAATGAGCTGTTAAAACAGTATTGAGGATTTAATAACTCCATCGTGTGTGAAATTTCACAATTCCAAACTAAGAAACTGATTAATTACTGATTTGCTTAAGATCAATACAAAGAGTCACTTACTCTTAGCCTTGTATTATGAGATGCTGTATGGTATTAGTAAAATATCTTGATTCGTTTGTAGTATGAATGAATGCTGACTGACTGAAGCAGGGCACATTTAACATTTCTTTCTTTGTTTCTCAGGGATTCAAGGCCTTTTTAAATCTCGAGGTCAGAGGTTTCTTCAACAAATGCCCATACTTGCTCTAATAACCCACGTTTCTTTTTGACAGATAGATCCTGACATTTCCAAATTGATAGAAAGCAGTGAAAATGACATCACGGTTTGAATTATTTTGCATTCAGTAAAATGAATCGCTGAATAGCCACATCATATATTATAAAAAAAATCGCGCTTTGCCCAGGCTAACAGTTGTGGGGTTCGAAGATGGCTTGTTAGACCCCAACAGATTTAATGTTTTTCATCAAGCCACAATAATGTGCAGCCTGTCAATTACATAAGCCATTGGTTGCAGAAATATGGCAAAAAAGTAATAAAAAAAAAATATATATGGCATGCATCATAAAAATACATCCCATTTTATGATTGTTTTGTACTTATTTTGTGATAGTGATTAAAAGAATAGAATAATGACAAGTTACTTTTATTTGCATATATATTATAAGTATACATGAGTGAAATACTATATTTCACAATATGTTAATATATTTTCTCATTGTAGTCTTTTATGTAAACTTGGGTCTAATTGAACACTGCATCGCCAATTTACTAAAAAAATATAATTAAAAAACCAAACCAATAGCAACAGCAGAAAATGCATTCACTCTTTGTACACCCATCTATGGTATACAAAAATAAGAAATAAACTATACCTTTTCCATCTCTAACATTTTTTAAAACCACTACATCCCTCAAAAATCAATGATTTCACTGCTCACGCTAGAAGGATGTTATATTTTTCCTTTCCCCAGATGTCATCCTATTTGACACGTATGTAATGCAATACAGGAAAAAAAAAACACACCTCACCTGGCTGTCAAAACCGTATAATTCAACAGAACTTCTCCCCACTGGAGGGTCTTGTTATTGCTGCAGGTATCTGTGGAATTCTAAACCCAGATATAATTTCATTGACCAAAGGCTAAAGGCTGTGAGAGGTATTTAATCTAGTCGTGTTCGTTGGACAGTTCAAGCACTCTGCCCCCATCAGCGGATGTACGGTGAGTAGGACTCAGAAGAGACTCGCATATTGTATGGCTGTTTTATTGCTGAATTATATGAGGTACCACTTGTGTTGCAGCCATAGTTCTTTGTACTGCCGTCATCTGTCTCATCTGGAGAAGCTTGAGAAGAGGTGATGCAGCCAGCTTTACAAAACCCCAGAGAGCTGCTGGAAGATGCAAATGAGCATGTGAGTGCTCAGATTCACAGTGTTCCTTCTGCCACCTTTGGAGATAAACAAACATCTATCCATATTCTTACAATCCTCAAGAATATTTGGCATGAGATGAGGTTTATTCTGTGCTTTAGAACTAAATTAAAGCTCTGTGATGTCTCAAAGGTTGCACACCTAGAGACAAAGAACATATTGATAAGCTGTTGAAATTCTTTTGGGCTTATATATTAAAATATGGCACAAAAACAAACAATATATTTGATATCAATGTCACATGCCACTGATTGCCCGATGCATTGTAATTGATCAATACATGCCAGTTTGAGTTAGCAGTAATACTGAGATACAGTTCTTTGGAAATTGTGGGGTCATAACTTGCAGAATCAAATTTTCCCATTGTTTGCTTGATTGACAGCTTTATGCTATTGCATGTAGAAATGAAAACCTTGAGCGCTTTCTGGGTGTGTTGAAAAGCTCTGCTTATCCTTTTGAAGGAATCCAATGAGTGGCAGAGGTTTATTTTTAGAAAGATTCTCGATTATTTCAGTATCATTACAGGTTTTTGTATTGTGCACGTTTCTGCAGATTCTTTTTGTGATTTGCAATTATTTTTATAAAATACATTGGAAAAGAGAGATGAATAGGGCACTTTTCACATGCAAAATTGACATTTGGACAGGCACAGAAATTTTTGATCAGTGAAAACTGTTTTATGTGCATATATGGAAAAGCAGTGCGACTAATCTGTGTAATATTTCCCTGTGTGTTCCATAAAAGAAAGAAAGTGTGAAACAACATAAGGATGAGTATATTTACTTTTTTTATTATTATTATTAAACTATCCTGTTAAATCCACTAAACTAGATAAAGCACGGGTAAAACAAAAGTCTTCTGTTTCCTCCTGATAAAACAGATTTGGCTGCTACTTAAAGAAAGCCATCCAAAAGACAACAGTCCAAGCAAAGAGAGAGAGCGAGAGTTAGAGAGAGAGAGAGAGAGAGAGAGAGAGAGAGAGAGAGAGTAGACTACTGTAATTCTAAGCTTGCTGAACATTTCAGAATTTAAAAATCATATATTGGTAAAATCTAATATAAGCACTGAAGCTGAAAGGGATAGTTTATCCAGTCATTTACCAAACATGTATACATCAAGTTGTTTCAAAGACTTTCTTATTATATAATTATATTCTTATATTATGTCGGTCAACACATTTTCACAGGAGTACCATAACATATGCTGCCGTCCTGACACACAACATCCATCTCTTTTAGTTTACCATCTGTATTTTCTGGTTAAAATAAGCAAGGCTTGGCAAAACTTGCAAGTCATCCTCTCCTGCGTCAGCAGCAACACACACACGCTTCATTGTACTCCTGTGAATGTGCATCGAAGACAAATTGTTGAATCAAGTCATTATTATTCTTTTCTTTGTGCATGAAAATTTCTCATAGCTTTATAAAATTAAGGTTGACCCACTGAAGTCACATGGAATAGTACCTTTCTGTGCCTTGAATGTGGTAGTACCTTTGCTGTCTATGCAGAGTCAGAAAGCTCTTGGATTTCATCAAAACATATCTTAACTCTTAAAGTGATATCTCTGTTGTAAGGTTGAAATTACTTTGATATAGAATAAAACTTCAATCAGTCACACAAAAGAAATAACAAAGCAAAGTAAAGAGAAGAGTAAACAAGCAATCAAGGGTAGGGATGAAACTAAAATGTTGTTGTGAACAGGGTAGCAGGTAAAGAATAGAAATCTAGCAAAATGTATCAGAAATAAATGTCTCAAGGTTATGAATATAACCCTAGTTCCATGATGGAACAAGACACTGCATCGATGAGACGCTATGGGAACGCCCTCAGCGTGACAGCTCTGAATCGTATGTGAAATCAGCCAATGAGGAATTGGGACGTCATAGGCGGGTGACGTCACTGGCCAGGAAGCATAAAAGTACATGGAATGTAGCTGGCAAACTAGCTTCTGTCATGCAGCGGAGCGCCAGCAGGGGATGCCGAAAGTGTGGTTTCAAGGAATTAGGGTTATATTCATAACCTTGATACGTTCCTTTTCAGGAACTCGAGCAGCATCGATGAGACGCTATGGGAACAAGATGCCCACGCCTCCAGACTATCAAATTCCCTGCCTAGTGTGTGTTTGTGCACAGCTAAGGCATGTGAACAGAAGAGCCCGGAGTGGCTCGCAAGTCCAGTCTATTAAAAGCGGACAGAAGTATGAGGGGTGGACCACCCCGCAGCGTCACATATATCAGCCATGGAGACCCCTGCTATCAGGGCCTTCGAGGCCGCCACACCGCGTGTTGAGTGCGCTCTGACTCCTAACCTTGGTGGGAGACCAGAAGACTCGTAAGACATGTTAATGGCATCTATCAATCGGCTTAAAGTCTGCTTTGTCGCTGAAAGCCCCTTCTTGGGTTGCTCGCAATGAACACATACAGTTTATCTTCTGCTGACCAGGCTCCCTGAAGGGAGGAGCATTGAAGGCTTGTAGTACTACTGGCTGTGGTGTGAAAGTAGGTACCTTAGGACTGTAACCCGCTCGCGGGTACAGGAAGGCTTTAGCCGTGCCAGGCGCAAAGTTCAAATGGGCCACTGAGAGAGCCTGAAGATCACCTACTCTCCACAGAGAACACAATGCTAGCAAAAGTGTGGTCTTGATCGTTAAGAATCAATCAGAAATCTCCACTATGGACTCAAAAGGTGGCCCACAGAGGGCTTCTAACATGACAGCCAGGCCTTAACCTCAGGCACCTCGGAGGAAATGTATGACAAAGGGTTATTTACCAACTGTGTCCACCAAGAGAGGCGTGGTAAGCCGATGTTGCCGCCACTTAAACCTTCAATGTGAGGTGGGTAACCCCAGTAGAGAATCTAGCCTGCAAGAACTCCAGAACTGTACTAACTGGGCAGTTGACTGGATCTTGCTGGCGTTCTCTACACCAGGAAGTGAATAACTTCCATTTCAGGGCATATAGTTTCCTCGTGAATGGAGCTCTGGACTGGAGGATGGTCTCAACAACCTCGGTTGAAAGACCTGTGGCTAAGAGTTGTGCCCCCTCAGAGGCCACTCTCAGTTTCCACCCCTCTGGACGAGGGTGCACTATGGTGCCCCTCGCTTGTGAGAGGAGGTCCCACCTGATCGGAATCTCCCACGGGGAGCCATCTAGGAGGGACATCATGGTCACGTCTGTACCCTGACATCTAGACCTTCGTGAAGCTGAATGATACATACATAGATCTGCTTAGATCCCCGCTACATTTCCGGGTGGACGAAACTGAGACTGATGTTCGCGGGAGATGCTCACGCAAGGTTGGTGAGACTCCCGTCTCTCGAGGGCACTGATGAGAGATGGGCTAGCGCTAAACCGCAAGCTGGAGGAATGATATAGGGACCCGCCCGTTTCAATTTCCCCTGCCCGCCACTCACTCACTCACTCACTCTCAGCTAGAACGGAACCAGTGCTGCGAAATCGCTTGTTTTAGGCTCTGTTTTATCACTAAAGAAAGCACTTCGGCAAACTACATATACTGTGTGTGTGTTCACCGGCAATATGAATATCTCTCTTGTACGGAAGAACACACACTTTGTATGAGTCGCCCTCGCCTCTTTTCTTTTCTTTTTCGACAGAGACACTTTTAAGCTAGGACAACACACACGAATTGCACAGAGCGCTTCGCTGAATTTCAAAAAGCTAGTTTGCCGCAGTGTTGCCAACTTTTTTCAATGGAAAGTAGCTAAAGCCAGCTTGAAAAGTCGCTAGATGTCGTGGCCAGTGACGTCACCTGCCTATGACGTCCCAATTCCTAACTGGCTGATTTCACATACGATTCAGAGCCGTCACACTGAGGGCGTTCCCATAGCGCCTCATCGACGAAGTTCGAGTTCCTGAAAAGGAACAAATGTTTGTTTACCATAATTATCCAAAATCATTCATGACCGTATGGTTGATATGTCTGTAAAACACATTATTTAGCATATAAATTGCCATACAGCTATATATAGTAGGCCTAAGACTGATGCTTAAATATATATATAATTTTTTTTTGTGGACCCTGAAGGTTATGAAATGTATCCAAGATACTAATAAAGTTAAAGGAATGTTTATTATTGGAAAATAACTTAACCGTACGGTAGTTTCATATAAAACATAAATGAAAAAGAAACAGCTTGAGGCTATTTCTTAGACGTCTATAATACAAATTTTAAGTTAAATATATTTTTAATTGGCTCCTTTTTTGGAGTGAAGGTTAAATGGTTCATTTTTGTTCAGAAGATAAAAGTCACATGAGTTTGTAACCCTATGAGGGTGAGGAATTAAATATTTTTTTAACATTACAGACAGAAGGTTGAATCTGCTGGATTTTCCAACAGATGCATAGAGTACACAAAGAAAGATGAGATCTGAGTCTGGCTTTGCATAACCATGTGCCTAATTTGCCCTGTCCATCAGAGTTAGAGGTTTTTGTAACTTTGCCACTTGTTGGATAATCTTCTTATAGACTTTGAAACCTGAGCTCATCCTGACAATTCTTCCATCCTGAAGTCTTTAATTGAATGTACCTCATGCATGCACAGCCTCTACTTTCATGTTAATGACTCCGCATAGTAGATGATTGCAAAGGGCCCTGCACATCTGAATAATAATCATTTCATTAGAAAAGGCTGTTAACATCAGGAGGTGTAGCAATTTGAATGCGACATTAAGGAATGTTTTTGTTTACCTTTTGGGACACGATTTTAATTCACAGCGTGTAACTACAAATACCGTCAGAGGTGGGTCAATGATGTGAAAAGGAACAAAACAACTTAAAGTGACTTTTTAAACTTGTTATGACTGTGCTTACTTTAATTAAATGGACTCTAAAATATGATACAAATTGAACAAAGGGTAAATGTTATAAATTGCACATGAGTTGTGCTTTTTGTAGCATAAACTTAGGCTATTTTTAATACACAATAGAACGATAACATTGATATACAGTACAATAGTCCCCCATGATGCTTTTCATAAAAGTAAGTGTGAGTCAATAACATATAATGAAGAGGCAGTTTTGAATGCTCTATGGAGTGTTTTGAGCTCAGTCTAATGATTGCAAGCAAACACCAAATTAAAAGTAAATTGTAGAGGGAATTATGCAAAGGTGGCACAGTATTAGATTCACAACACAACACAGATAGAAGCTTTATTATGCTATGATGATGCTATAAAGCTTCATGGGTTTTGACATCGATGCAATATTTATATTATAATTTAAAAATCCGTTTCTTAAATTGACAAGAAACATGTTATTGCAGTTATTGTTTATTACATCTGGAGAATTTTGGTCAATGAATAAAGAAAAAAACTAAACAAAAAACGGAGAATACAGAAGTGGTGCTGTTGTGTAGGGCTACACAATATTTCTAAATAAATAAACAACATAAATTGTGATTTAATAAACTTGGCTATATTATTTGAGTAGCTCTTTTTTTTAAATAAAAATTTTATTTTCAGTTTACTGTAACATGATTTTTAACAAACCATATCAATATAATGGTTTATATGCACACTGATTTTTTTTTGTTTGTTTGTTTTTGATTGCTTGTCTTTTTTTTTTTTAAGAGTCACTATGAAGTCAGAATGTTTTTAAAAGATGATAATCTCAACATCTCGATATACACTGGATATTCTATTTTAGGTCAAAGAAAATAAATATGGTAGTGCCATCAAAGATTACTCAGGAAAGTACTGATAAGGGTGCAAAGCGAGGTTTGCGGCTTTACAGAAAATAAGATAAAGCAGAAGCCCTTTGAAAGCATCCAAGCATCAATTTCACACCGTCTTTAATCTAGACAGACTGGAGCTTTCTGAAGGAATAGAAGAACTAAGGGAAAGTGGAAGAGAAAGAGCCCAGGGCAAGCCCAGCCGTTTGGCAGGAGAAACATGGCTCGCACTCCAGAAGCCTTGACAGGATGCTGGAACACGGAGCTGAACCTGCAGAATGAAGGACTGAAGGGTGATGGGCACTGCTATAATGACATTTTAAAAATGCTAAAATACATTTGTGAGACTGACCTTGGGCAGCCTCTGTAAGTAAAATTTCTGCTGATGTCAGATTACTGCTGCACTGCTCCGTTTTTTTTTTTTTCGTTTTTTTTCTTACAGTATATAATCTCAGAGCTCAGAGCTCTTTTGATGGAGCAACTGACACATCCGAGCCGGCAAATTAAATTAAAAGCTAACATTTGAGAAGATTTAGTTAATTGAATTAAACTGCAAAAAAACCTGAAATGTTAAGGAACGGATGAATCTCATTAAAATGAACAGAAGTTAACGATAAAACTAATCTCTGTTCAAAAGAGGTTTAATGTGTACGTTGTAATGCCAAGCGGTTTACACGTACGCCATCTTTGATGCTTTGCTTTTCATTAGCACAGACGCATTGGCATCTCACAAAATGACAAAACTAGAAAGCGTCTGGCACATGAAACAAACTAGGACTCATCATCACGCTCTTTGTGTTTAAATGCAGAATTTGGCTCAATTTCTCTTGTAATTCTGCCAGCAGCCTTGACCTAGATCAGTGAAAAGCTGTGATAACTCCACAGAAAGACAGTGACAGCTGCTTAGATGCTTGTTAGCGCCAGACCTCCAGACATCTTAAAATCAAACATGTTGTAATCAGACTGTCCTTAGGAACGTCCTCCTTGTCTTTTCACATAATGCATGTGTTTTTTGGATGTTCTGGATAAAGACCATGTCAAACGCTTGATGAGCGGTTTTCTCTTCTGTGTGAATGCTTTTCCTATTCAAACAGCAAGCTGGGGTGGTACATAAAGGGCTCATGTAGATTTTGAGTGCTGCAGTCATGACATTGTTGGCCAACACCAAAGTCAGCATCACTGTAGTTCCTCTTACAAAGAGATGTTCTAATCTTCAGAAATAAACTTTATTTTCATATTTGAGAATAGGCTCAACAATGCTCACAATGCTAGTGGGAAGTGCTGGTCACATTTTTTTAGATTTCCATGTGAAGGTTGGTACTTTTGACAACACTATACTGTGCGCATAACATGCGTGCAAAAGACATCACAGATTCACATTTTTGAAGTTTACATGGAGATGACAAAAAGTTGTAGTTTGCATTTTCAGGCCCTGTTGTCAAGGCCAAACACTCCCTTTCAACTTCCTTTTTTAAGTTGAAAACATAACACCTGCAAACACCTCCCACGAAAGAAGTAAAAGCTTCAAAATATCGCAATTGGGGTACGGCTGATGTATTTTAATGCATTTTTTTATTTTATATTTATATCTTGGAAATGCGCAAACCGCACAACTCAGTTCAAAAAACAAGTGTCCCAAATTACATACTTATGCACTATTGAATTACATTTCGTATTATAAATAGTGTGTTTAGTGTGTTCAAAATGAAAATTTCAAGATAAAAAGTGCACATTAAATATCCGTATGATGTACTTAAATAACTGTAAAAATGAAGTGTGAAATGTTGTGTGTGTTGTAACTTTATTTACATATTGAAGGGGAGGGGCTATCCGACTATATGTATATGTATAATTCATACACTACATAGTACATGGAGTACATGGTGAATAAGTATATAGTGTAGAGTGTGTAACTTGGGGGCATCTGTTGAATTCAGAGAGATGGAACTGGAAGTATGCTAACTAGTTTCTAGTTTTTAGCTTTCCAAAATGCATAAGCCCTGCAGCACTCTATTAAGCAGGTTATTAATAACGTCTTATGACCATGGTGTAGGATTCCAAAGCGGTCACTATTTTGTGCCTTCGGATGTTTTTTTTTTTCAAATTAAGAAAACACATTCTACTTGTGTACATGAATCTTTAACTAAACAGCTCCACCACTGCATTTTCTAAATCATGCAGTGACACATGACTACATTAACACTTCCTGATCTCCATCTATGGAAATTAATGAGTTGTTGCTGACAAAACTTTCAAAGGTCATTAAAATGGTATTGAGGAGTACAGGTCCATGAGGACTTATGAGTCATATCAATTAACTAACACTAACCACTGCGGCCAATTAAACAGGTTTGAGGATGTGTGTCTCATATGCACAACCCAGGTAAAGTGAGTGAAAATGTGGGTGTATGTGAGTGTGTTTTGCTTGTTAAACGAGACATGAAATAAAGACTGATGACATTTAAAAAAAATTGTTATGCCAATTATTGGATGAGCATTATGATGAAATTAGGGATGAATGTTATTCTGGGTGAATAAATCATGCACACAGATTTATGAATAAATGAATTTTATTAGCACCCCAATCAAAAGGGCTACAGGCTTCACTTCTACACATCTACAGCAATGCAATGGAGCAACAGCGACAGCAGGGACATCCCACCAAATTTACCAGTGTTATAAACAAAGATGACAATTATATATATATATATATATATATATATTGTATATAAACAGCAAAAGGATTCATGATGAACAATCATCAACCTGAAAAATGTTATATGATTATTAAATCTAGTGCAAGATGTTTTGATTTGGTTTTTGTTTTTTAATTTTTTAAAATATATTTACTATATTTTATTTTATGTAATCAGCCTTGTTTATGTTCGGGGGTGTCACGCCCAGCTGGAGCTGCCAGCCTGAGACTGTTTATTGCAGCTCCAGCTCTCCACGAACTCTGTGTTTTGTGTCCGTTTTCTACGGTGGCCGAGAAGTGCAAAACACAACAACAACTCGCAGCACAAAAAACAAATCTGAAAACCAAATAACAAATCC